>VDFB02244118.1:0-18127 GCA_007258455.2 Sequoia sempervirens | reverse complement strand
GAGCTCATCAATAAGCTCTATCTTATCCCTAGACGTATCTATTTTAATTGTCCCTCTGACTGTGACTTCGTGAATCAATGCATGCTAACGCTCCATCCTTCTTCTTCACCAATACATACAATGTAAGAGGCTTAACGGATTTGCTCTACTTAATGTGACCCATAGCCAGTAACTCCTTTATGGTCTTCTCAATCTCATCCTTCAATCTTTTCGGATGCCTATAAGGAGTTATCATGACGGGTTTTGCACCCTCCTCGAGCTCAATAATGTGCTCTATCCCTCTGTCTGGAGGTCTACCTGGCGGAATATCACTGAACACCTTGTCATGCTTGACTCTCAACTGCTGGATGTCCGGATGATACTCTGTCTTTTGCTGTCCCTCATGTAAAGGTGCTAGATGACACTCTGCAGCCCACTCTACCATGTCGTGACGCATAAGCCGCTCCATTCGGCGAAAGGAAATTGTTTTAAGGTCGCTGTCCCGTATTGCCTTAAGGATGTGTGTCTTCCCGTCGACCTCAAAACGAATCTCCATATCCTTGAGACGAAGTGTTACCTCCTCCAATGAGTGTAACCACTTCATTCCCAATACCAAGTCAATGTCTCCCATATTAACAACATAATAATCTGCCTTGAACTCATAATTGTTCAGGCGTAAGGGGAGATCTCTAATCATGCGCTCACATCTCAAAGTGTACCCATCTGCCACTTTGACTCTGATGCCCTCGAAATCCTCAGTGATAAGTCCTCGTTTCTCAACGAATCTAGCATCTATAAAGTTATGCGTGGCTCCTGTATCCAATAAGGTAATGACCCTCTGACCTGCTAATACACCACGAAGTCTGAAAGAACCCTCCTGCTGGATGCTAGACAAACGGGCCTGCTGTACCTGAAGCTCGGGCTCTATCTCTGCTCTGGGCTCTGGAGCCTCTGACTCTGAATCATCTGAATGTGCTGGCTGATCAGAATTTTCTGATTCTGAGTCCTCATAGTATGCCCACATAACACGATTTGCCTTGCCCTTAGGTCTTAGAGGACAATCGTGACTGGCATCATACGGTCCCTTGCAGTAGAAGCAAAGCTTCTTCCTGCGAAGGTCGTTCAGGGCCTCACGATCTAAAGGTGGGAACGCTGATTTTCCTTTAGAATCGTTTTTATAATCTGATTTGTCCTTGTTATAATCAGATTTTTCCTTGTTTTTATTAAAGCCCTTATTGTCTCGGAACGATGAAGAACCTCTGGAGTTAAATTTATTTGCCGGGGCTGCGAACTCCATGTTACGTGCCTTCTTCATCGCCTCCTGTAGTGACGGAGGATCAAAGGCTTTGATCCAGCCTCTCAGTGGCTCGGTCAAACCCTCCATGAAAAGAACTACTAACCGCCTCTCTGATATGCTCGGAACCATGACGGATAGCCTCTGAAAGTCACTGATATATGTCTCGAGACTGCCACTCTGCCTCAACTGTGCTAATTCTCGGAAGTAGATTTCCGGATCCTTCCGGTCAAACCTCTCTACCAATCTATCCACGAACTCCTGGTAGGTAGTAACCCTGTCGTGCTGTAAGGTGACCATGCCATGGTGCCACCAGTCGTATGCTACTCCCTCGAGGTGCAGTGTAGCATATCTAATCGCGTCTCGCTCAGCCATCGAACGCAAAGTGACGAATGTGTCAAGCTTGCTAATCCAAGCTTGGGCAGTCATCTTCCCACTACCATCAAACATCGCCAAATTAAGCCTGTTAGTTGCATGTTTGAGGTCATTATTCTGCTGCCGGGGTCTCCAATCCTCGGCCGGTGCCCTGCTATGTTTCGCCGTGGCAACAAACGCCGTGCGCATCCGCTCGGATCGCGGGGAGGTATCAACCCCCACCTCGCTCGCTGCCATAAGGTTATCAGCAAACAGATCCCCTCGTGTTTCATCACCGTAAAGCCCTTTTACCTGCCCGTCTTCGCGGAAGGTGGCCCCGGTAGCCCATCGGCTGTCCTCTTGACAGCCCCAGGTGCTCTCCTCCGCGGACTCCTCGCCTTCCCCCGCTTACCGCTACTTTATGTGGTGACGGCCCTCGGAGTCCCTTTTAACCCTCGTGAGAGCCACCGGCCAATCGCTGTAATACTCAGCCGATCAAGCCGCTGACCGCGACGTGATATCCTCGGAAAGTGCAAGTAAGACTCGCATCATCCTCGATCCCCGGCATTCAGGATTCGCCCCTGTGATATCAGGATCTCTCACCGTTATTCCCGCTACCATATGATATCCGGCTCGTCACTAAAACCGCTGCGTTGCCTTTCAATCAAGGCACGTCTGCGTGTATAATACCTGTATGTGTCAAATTCCTCTGGCTGCATGTGATGGCTAAACCCTAAGGATGGCAGGATTTAGCTCTGATACCACTGTAGAAACCCTAGTTTCCCCCTGACACTGAATCTGACTGTGTTTTTGAGTTTTTCTGACGTTTTTGGGTTTTTGTGATTTTTTTGCAAATTTTGGATTTTTAATGCAATAATGAACAGTACGGCTTTTATAGAAAATAATAATAAATTCAATAAAAATGATTGATGAACAATATGTGTAGGAAATGCAGTAGAGAATGAAGGCGCTTCATATTTTATTCATTTGAGCACAATACAATATAGATCGGCTAACATGCAAAGGAGAAATAATGAATTTTATTGGTAAAAACTTGGTAACCAGCAAGCTCGAAAAAGGTACAGATTTGTACGGCTTCAATTTATGATGAGTCTTCCTCCAGTCTAATGATGCCAAATGCCTCCAGCAACCTCCAACGCCTCAGAATGAAATAGATTTGCAAGGTGTAAGCTGGCGTTTCTTTTACTCTGGAAAGTACGGCTCAAGTGCAATGGTACGGCCTGTCAGAAGTACGGCCAAGTACAGCAGCTTATTTAATAGGTACGGCCTCCTCAAATCAGTGCCTAAATCTCTTAATATGGTGCGCCCAAGCTAATAGATGACCTCTGGATACCAATACTGAAGAATCTCTGACAATATTAATTTCTCTGAAGTTCTGTAGTTTACTCTGAATGAGAAAACCTCTGCTGGCAATAAATCAAGTGATATTGCACACTCTCTGAATTGCTTTCCGCTGGAGATGGCTCGTTCCCCAAGGAAGTTGAACACGAAACCCTAAGTCTCAGGCTCAGATCAATTTGATCAGTCTCTCAAAATCAATAATCACATAATGCTCAAAAACCAAGGCAAAATCCTCAAATAAGCTCAAAAGTGCGATTTCCTTCAAAATAGGGTTTTAACTAATATTTGACTTTTAATTCTTTTATTTCTCCATAGTTCTCCGTCAAATATTTAAATCATAAATTAAATGTTAAACTGGCCCCCTTCATGATGGCGCACCCCTCAAGGCAATCACTTAAGTTATAATTTAAAAATTATAACTTTATATTATAAACATTAATTAATTAATATTTAATCAATATGATCAAATATTAATATCTTCCTCGTTTCTAACCCGATGACTGATCCGTCTGATGCTGACGAACTCTGAAGTGATTCCTGATGCCGCCAAAGCCATACTGCTAAAAATAGCAGTGGTCCCACACTGCCTGCCAGGAACTGCTAAAAATAGCAATTTTGCAAATAGTCTCCGATCGAGCCAGAACGAAAGACAACTGATCAAACTCCGCTGACTGAAGCTGAGCCAAGCTCCGAAGTGACCCTCTATCCAATCTATCGGCCTACGAGGGTCGTGTGATAGGCCAATCCTGTCCTCTGAGAGATGTCACTGAGAAGGGGACATGACATCAAGTTGATTAAGATAACTCCAACAAATTAATGTGGGATGCATTTCCCATTCCGGGAAAAGCTAACCTGCTAGAAGAAGCTTTAAAATGGCACCATGGCAAAGGGCTGACCCAAGAGAAGACTGTCAATCAACTAGGCAGGAATCAGAAGTGCCATCCAACATTTGCCAAACTAGTCATGTTACCAAGCAAAGTCAAAACTACCTCCATTTATGTGTCTTTCGATTGCTAGAAATTACTTAGTTCACAATTGTATGACCGATTTTGGAGCAAGCAATACTGTAAGCTCTATGAATTCCTTACTTAACATGTGAAAGAAGGGGTTACACAATTAGATAGTACATAGATTAAAACAATAGGCATCATCAGAGACCTCCACTTTGAAGAGCACACATGAAATAAGAGGGAGAAGGGGGGGTGAATCAGTATTTCAAAACTTTAAAAAATTGAAACCATATAAATCAGAAATCAAAACAGTAAGAGCAACATAAAACACCATGAACACCGAGATTACGTGGAAAACCCTTTCAGGTAAAAATCCACGGAAAAATATTGCTTTTATTATCAACAAAGGGAACCAACCCAGTTTACATAAGTGAGCACCAACTCTCCCTCGAAACACCAACTCTGAATGGCTGAAGCACCAACTTCAATGTGAGCTCCAACTCACAAAAAAAGGGAAACTTCTCAACACTGCAAATCTGATCACAAAACCAAAACACATTTTTCCTTATACATATTCTTCAGAACATACAGGACCAGCCACCTCACGTTCAAATATCTTCACATAACCAATGCATGAGAGAATGCAATATAGTCATTTCAGCTTAGCCACACCCCAACTTTTACCATCACATTTGACTTGATAAAAACACGAACAGATCTTCATTGAGATTGATATTGCCACATACACATACTAAGGTCTCTTTTTCACCAGACAGAAAGCAACAATGGTTCAGACGAAGCATTAAAAACAAAACAGCTCTCCAATGCAGAACCTTATCTCACATGCCATCGAACAGCAAACAGCACACATTTTACTCATGCATTTTGAATGAAGACTCCAAAATGATTGACTCGGCTGCACAAAATCTCTATCTCTTCACACTGTTTATAACAAAAAGGATGGATGCAATTGAACAAATAATATCTGCATCAAAACGCCCAAACAACCCTTTCGAAACTCACAGCCACACGAATATGAACCAGTCAACCCTTCACATCTCAGCCAAACAACTTCAGATTTTCGTTCATGCCCAAACTCAATCAATAAAAAGACATCGATGGACTTTTAATACACACGTCCTAGGCATAATCACGCACCACTCAAAGATATAGCCCGCACCATGAAGCAATGACCACAAAATAAATGCATCGATTACCATAAAAACATCAAAGCTGTTTTGCACGACTCCATACACAAAATACAAATCAATATTCTAAGCCTGGCAAAAAGAATGGCCTTCAATGCCAATGAAAACCACGAAATGTGAAAGATTTTTCCTTAAAAACTGTCGCTGCAGCCCTTGCACACAAATGAAGACTCTGAAGCCGTCGCCAATAAGCCACCCAATATATATAAATTCCACCACTAACAATTATGAAGCAATATAACTTTTTGAATGAGCACGTCAAAATCCCCTTAACACATCAAAAATGGACCTATTTGACTTATGTGTTAGCTTCTATCTTCCTGCGGTATCATTGAATTCCATTATTTAAAATAACCTCTCATAACCGAGCCTTAAGAATAAGAGATATGCGATTGAAATACCATGAAAGGCTTTTATTGAGCATTGGACAAGATGATAACAATGGTGCCAAAAATAAAGATAGAAGCCATCACGATTTTCTTAGAAGGAACACATTTTAATTAACCACGATAGAGATAGTCGATCACGACGTCCTTCACTCAATGCATTCATACCACACTCAAAAATTCGAAATAAATCCCTTAGCTATATTAAACGACCATTTCATTCTTTTAAAAAATCGCTAAAGATTCTTCTAACAACGATAAATATTAAGCCGCCACAATTTAATTTCTGAGCCTAAAATAAAAACAACTTCAGAAAGCTGCCCATATTTGAATCGCATGAGATGAATAATTAAATGGTCTGAATGAGGAGAAGAGACGATACCCCTTTACAAAAAAACATGATAATATTCTTTCAACCGTACCAAATCTGATGTGGCACAATTGATGATAGACTTTTCAACTGCTGACATAGAATAGCTGGTTTGGCATAAGACTTGTTGACTGAGTAAGCAAGCAAGCAGCTGAAACAAATAGGCAAGTAGCTCAACCAACCAACCAAGCAGGCAACTAGCTCAAGCACCCAAGCAACCAGCTCAAGCACCCAAGCAAGTAGCTCAAGCACACAACCAGGTAGCTCAAGCAAGCAAGCACCTTGACATCAATGATAAAATACTCAACACATCTGACCGTACATTTCAGCCCAAACTTAAGCGTGTCCCACGAAATATTTGTAATCAATCTATCGTCCATATTCAGCATGCATCTATCTTGGGAATTCACTACTAGAATAGGCAGTTACTTCTTACAAGATTGAACGGTGAACCCATATAATTGTGAATTTGTGAATACCACCTATGGGACCAAAATTAAAATTGCCATTATTGCTTTGTTTCATGTTGAACATTATGAAATCCCTGCTAGGAATGCTAGCAGTATGGTTGTCTCAAAACAAAATGTTGAATATTCTAACCTGGATTGGGAGGCAGACTCAAGAGAGTTCACTGATAAACAACTAGAAGAATCTGTGGTGGATTTCTTCAGCTGTTATGATGTAACAGGCATTGGCACTTATGTTATACTAGAAGAAGAAGGTGAGGAACAATGTATCACTAAGGAAGAAAAGGAGTATGGCCCAAAGGTACCTGGAAACTTCAATTTGATAAAGCCAACTACAAGAAAGGAACTAAAGTCGCTATTGCTCTTTATTTGCCACATGGGAAATAAAATTCAATATTCTTATCTTCTATAGTTCAACTGCACAAATAATGTCACAAAATATTTAAGCATTGGTGTTAGGTTTGCAACTTGCAGAAAAGAAGAAAATTAAGCTATTGCAAAGTTTATGGAGACACAGAAGTTGTGATTAAATAGGTAAGATCTCAGTACATGACAACGAATGGCTGGTTAAGGTCTCACAAACATAAAATTTGGGATTTGCTTGAGTAGTTTGATGCTATTAACATCTAAGCCATCCCTTGAAGCAAAAGCAGTGAGGCGGACAGAATGGCCACAGTTAGGTTGCAACTTGCACCTTAACCCTTCTGAAGACCTCCCCACTAATGGAGGCCATGTGAAACTAATTATCAGACCAGACATTCCAGATAATGATACTCAATGGCAAGTATTTGATAGTGATGATCAAACTGTGAAGTTTATTCAACAAGAGGTTGAATTTTTGCCCAAAAAAAATGATCTTTCCTACTCATATCAGGTTATCCAATTGAAAGGGAAAAAACTCTGAAAGGTCTGATGATGATCACATTAGAAGTAATATTTTATGTTGTTGACTAATCTAGAGAAGGTGCAAAGGTTATGACTGTGAAAGTTGATGACTGCCATTAGATCAAAGTGTCTCCCAGTAAAACATTGAAATTGGGCAAGGGATTCAACCCTACCCAAAAGGCAAATAGCATCAGACTTTGTCAACAATATGATCATCCAGCACAATATTTAATGAAAATGAAATGTTAGGCCCCTCTGACAAAAGCAAACATTAGTCAATCTCAGGCTTGAACCAACAATGCGGGAAGAATTATCCAAATTGTCAAAGTCAGATATGATTTTTCACATCACCATTCCATGTGGATATAGTTGCCAGGATTCTCCATTATGGGAACATAGACAATGTACCAGTCCCCGTACCCAAAATTTCCAGTGAATCATTCACATATAATATAGTCGTCTCCTTATTCATTTAACTCAAGTACCCTAATTTGATTGGCGTCCCCGTCCCCGTACCAGTACCAGTACCCTGCGTCTCCCGGTAACTATGCATGTGGATCACCAATCTCATTCCAGTAAGAATAAAGAATGGTGATATCAGGTACGCATGAACTTCAAAGACCTCAATAGGACATCATTAAAAGACCGCTATCTGCTACCTCCGGCAGAACAAATTCTCTAGACAGTTGGAGATTCAGAAATTTTCTCTATTCTAGTGGAAATTCCAGGTTCAACCAGATATAGGTGAAAGAATGAGGACCAACACATGTAATGTCCCCATTTTTTTTAAGAGTCAGCATAAAGTTAAATTATTAATTTAAATTGTCGAAATTAGTTGAATTAAAAAGGGACAACTTAAATTAATAGTGCAAAAGTATCTAAGAGTTGGAAAGGTTAATTTAATTTACTTTCTAAAGTGGATTCTCAAAGAACTAAATTAAATGTGAAAAGAAAAGGAAGAGAATTCAAGAAGTCATGAGAAGTTGCAGGGTGAGAAAGAATAAGAGTTTGTTGGAGCATTTGCGCAAGGATGGGGGATTTGGTTTTTGGAATAGGCATTTGGTTGGATAATTTCCAAGACTTTTTGGGGACGAAAACCTCAAAAAAGGATATCATCTTCAGTGTTGGAAGATTCACCCTGGATGGTAGCTGACAGTCTCATTCCAGGGATTGTGCTGGGATTAATTGTGTTGATTTTAATAAAAATAGAAACATGGGATTTGAGCAAAATATGAAGACGTTGTGATATGAATTTGCATACTGAAAATAGAATTTTTGAAGGATGCTATTGTAAAGTGATAGAATTAATGTGTTGTCTATACAATTATACATCTAAATAATTGGAGTGCCGAATTGTTTATCTGATTCAAAACAACACATTTCCTAAATACGGGGTGCATATTTCCTAAGTGTTGTAGGATTCTCAGAAGTCTTTATGCGGTGGTCAAGCATTGAGTATTCCATTCACTGAAGGTCGAGCTTTAGAATGGAGCTTCCAGTAATATTATTTTAAAGGAAAAAACTATCGTTTATATTCTTTTGCCGCTACTCATGATTAACGCCTTCTTTAAGAGTGTGTGTTAAATCGGGTAAAAGAATTCTGAAACACAGTCACCTTCATGTGCTTAAAATATAAGGAAGCCGCAGCTTTGTTTTGCTTATGAAGACATTTGTTTAATGATATTGGGCATAGCTATTCAATATCTAAAGGAATTTCAATAGTAGCCGATTCTGTTTCCAAATCACGGTATCAAGAAGAAAGATGGATATAAAATTAGTACTTGTGTGAAGCCTCTAGACGCAAAACTATAATATAATCCCTAAGTGTCGTATTATTTAGAGGTCTATATGGTGCGGGCTATGGAGGATATGTGATAAATTAATGTGATAAAAATGCCTTTAGATAGATAGCCGAGCCTTCAAAATCAGTTATAAAGTTCGTAGTTTTGGACGCCTTTGAGTAGGGGAGGCCAAATGGTGATAATTGGCGTAATTGTATTAATTGTGAAACTTAGAAAAAAACATTCAATCAAAATATGGTTGTGAGCAGGCCCATCGATGGCCATAACTACCTTCCATCACATTTTATAGTAGCCGAGGTTGTGTAAGTTTGCAGAGTAGTTGTGAGTAGAGACGGAGTATTACAGAGTTTTTGACCAATTTGGAATAAGGGAATATGATATGTCTTGATCTTGCAATTGTCGTCAAGTTTCCTTAAACTGCAGTCACAAAGAAATGCAAATCAATATCGAGAGCAACTTGTTTTGTAGGTTGCAAATTAGTCATTTATCATTCTATAGAGTAGCTTGTTTGATTATTGGAATAAAGGAGGTTTTAATAACGAGTTCGTGAAGAAGCAAGTCAATAATATTCAAGTCTAAGCCTTGGGGAGTCGTGATTTTCACAGAACGAGCATAGCTTTGACAATTCAAACATCACACTGCGAAGACTGTTGAGGATTCAGGAATATGAATTGAAGGCCATTTCATTAAAAAATCCTTGTCTAATGTATGCCGTAATTCACATAAGAATTGGCAAATTAAATAAAGACAAAGACTTTAATATTCGGGTGTGATTAAAATGTTTGTCGCTTGCTTGGATAAAGGTTGTTCATTCAAAATGAGCCACAGAGTTAATCGCCAACCAATGAAAGAGGACGTTTATATTGATGGAAGTCGTGGTCTTGAAATATCTGAGTATTATATTCACGCTTTGAACATTGTTTATCAGCAATAGTCTACCCGCTCATATCTACTTTGGCAATACGCAAGGGTGAAGGGAAAGTAACGTGGTAATTCGGGAAAATTCCAGTTATCATATCGTGGACTAACTCACATAGTTTCACAACAAATGTCAGTGTTTCATTATCAGGTTGGGTTCAAAGTTCTCATTGATGATTTGATTAAATAATCAGATTATATTAATAACAGAAGCAAATTACATGTATAGATTTACAAAGGAGAGATTCCACGATCATAGGACGTGATTGGAATCATAACGGAAGTGAAAGCAAAAATATAGGAACTAAATGTAAACTGAAAGAAACTCAAGCTAAAGACTAAGTTAACTAAGATGACCATTAATATTACATTTAATATTTAATACCCTCCCTTAATGGTCATCGTACAAACGAAAAACTAAGTCTACCCATATTGTGTTGGTCATCAAAATGCATAGTGTGCAGACTCCTACTCAATTTGCTCCGTTACGTGAGCACTTTGTTGAGATGCTTCCTGGTTGGACTTCTCATCAGCCAACCGCTTTCTGCAATAACTCTATATATGACCAATCTTCCCACAGTAATGGCAAGTAAAAGACTTCTTGGAGCCCTCCTCCGAATCGCCTCGTCCTTTCTGCTGAGTAGACTTGCCTTTGCCAACATCCTTGGTAGTAAATGCTTGTTCAAGAGTAGGAGATTCACTGCTGCTCCCAAATTGCTTCTTCCACCGATCCTGTTGCTAAAGCTTGCTACACATCTCATCAAACTTCAAGTCAACATTGGTGGATATAATGTTGAACGTTTCGATGAAGTGCTCGTAGGAACGTGGCAAACTTTTCAAAGTGATCACCACCATATCCTCCTCTTCTATCTTAGGACCAATGGCCTCCAATTGATCGCGAATATTTTTTACTTTCATCAAGTGCTCCTGCAAAGACACTTGGTCATCCATCATAATAGAAAAGAGCATATTCTTCAAAAAGAAAGCCCTTCCCTTGTCTGAGGTCTCATGAAGATCTTTCAAATGCTTCCAAATCTCCGCAGCAGATTTACCAGATGGTAATTCTGGTAATATCTCATCGACGATAGATAATTTAAGAAGCATGACTGCCTCCCTATTACTTCCATCATACTTTTCCTGATCCTTCCCAGCAACAGTGAGACGAACTTTTGTGCCAAGAACAAGCTCATCCAGACACCAGTACTCAAAGATGGTAAGTGTCCTCTGCTTCCACGTGTTGTAATTCTTTCCATTGAACCTCTGCAAACTTTCCAACATAATATTGGACAAAGATGCCATCCCTCCCATTTTCCAAAGCATGAAAAATGAGGTAATCCAAAACTGTGTAAATTTTTGAAGAAAAAAATTTTGAAAAGTCTACAAATTTTTATTTTCCCAGAAAATTGTCAAAACTGGCTGCAAAAAACAATAACTCTCAAGCTGCCATTAGAAAATCACCTCGAACAGCACCCATAGAGGCAACCCAGAAAATATATCGAAAAACCCACAAAGAATTTGTAATCGAAAAAAAAAATCGACTTCAAATAGAGGATTTATATGCAAAACCCTAGTCCCTCAAATTTTCTTCAAAAAACTACAGAAAAATGGCTTCAAGATTTCTCAAATCGCAGCAATCCCTGATGATATTCAATGTTTATATTTATATATTTATCAATTACCAATTCCTAATATATTTATCAATCATTAATATTTGCATTCATAACATTTTTAACAAATATCATTTTCTAATTATATAAAGGTATTTATGATTGCTGATTCAGAGCTAGGAGAGCACTCACCTAATACTTACCACTTTGCTCTGCAGAAACCTCTTATGATGTCGCCTTCTTATTCTATGTTTCAATAGAATGATAGAACATAGTTGTCTTCAATATGGCCAGGGGTTGAGAGATGTAATTAGCCTTTCTTTTCTAGCCTTCCATGGTTGTTTTATATGGTTACACACAATAATTATGATGGAATATATCATCATAACATCATTAGTTGTCCAATTCAAAATAACATATTAGCGATAGTGACATGCATCCCCCAAATAACAATAATAAATAACAACAATTTAACAAATATAATTATGTATAAATTGTATTTACCAATCACCTATAATATATTTATCAGTCATAATATATTTAAGTATATTTATCCATTTATATACATATATCTTGATGCTTATGTTACACTTACATACAGTAACTATGATAAGGATAACGAATGTCAATAGCAAGTAATTACATTCAATGGTTACAAGACATACCCGAACTGCATAAATCAGAATGTGTTTCTTTATGTTTATAGAATATATCTTCTTCTTCGGTAAGTTTGCATACACTAATTTCACAGGATGGCAGGAAAGTTGCTCTGATACCACTTGTAATGTCCCCTTTCTAGTGGAAGCACTTAAACCCGAATCTTGCATTCAGAGTGTTTATCAAAGAGACATTAGAAACGTTAGAGATCAATAAATTTCAGTAGTAACAACTTTTAAGATCAAAGATGATATAAATATTTCATTCTTGTCAAAGGATTATTCATTCCCTCCTTGTCACTCACTATGAATAATTCTTTTATAATATAAGTACATTAGATATTAAACATCTTTCAATAATTGCTACAAGCATCATTATTGGATAGTTGTAAATAATATATTATATGTATATTATCTTGTATATATTGTATGTGCCCACCATCTATGATGTATCTATGAATTTTAATATATATATATATACACTTATCAATTGTTAATATGTCATTCCAACTCTCAATATACTTATCCATCCTAATATATTCATAAATCATAATATGCTGAAATCTATTATGTGTACATCCTATTTGTCAATCATCATAATATATATATCTAAATATATACTTGTCATTTGTATTTAACCATCACAATATATTTAGATATATTCATAAATCATAACATACCTAATTATATTTATAAGTCTCCTAATCTCTGATCTCCATCTGCTCTAGCCCCCTTAATATATTTATCAAATTATTTATTTGAATTTATAATATACTTACCTCCAGCAGATGTCTCACCTTTTATTTCTTTCCTATGATTTACTTACTGCTGCGGTAGGCTTCATTTCTCCCTATTTCCAGTCAGCGATTATACTAAGTTTTATTCCCTTCTTTTTTCTTTCCCCATCAATAGATAGAAGTCTTTTAATTCCAGCGATTAAATGTGTTCTTCCAGCGGTTGATGATTTTTCGTTTTCTTCTATTCGATGTCCTTTTCCTCCTCTCCATTTAGACTTGCTTTGACCTTTATTTATGGCTGCTGCTGGGGACGTGGCTTTTTGTCTTGTCTTTACTTGGAACCGATTCATAATCAAGGTTCATTCTTTTGATCGCTCCCTTAATAAAGTGTTTGCTGTTGTTTATGCTGAGGATTTTGATATTATTTATATGTTATGGTTTATATTTTATTTTGTCTTTCACTCTCCATTTCTTTGTTATATGTTTTATGGCATCATATATATTTATTAGTTTATTATATTTGTATGATTTTCATGTATGAGTATTATAGCCAGATTTATAAGTTTATTCTATAGGAGATAGATAGAGGTTAAAACTAAATATAATAATATTATAATTATAATTGTGTTTATATTGATTTTATATATTTTAATATTTACTTTATTATTTAAATTGTCAATATTTATATTTTAATATTGATAATAATCATAATATTAAACTATTACTATCTATATTTTAAGATTATAATAATTACAATTATAATATTGTCTGGGACAATTATAATTGTGACGATATCTATTCAAGTATGCTTTTGTTATCTTATGCTCATGTTTGGATTTTGACACTTATTTGTATTTTATTTATTTATTTGCCTTAAGACACTTTATAGCTTAGTGTTACAATTTCGGGGTACATGACAAGGAGAAACTTCGAAAATCGCCAGAGAAGACTGAAAACACATGCGCCAAGTTTCAAACAGAACTCGGTAGGAAAATCACGCGCCAGAAACAAAACTCCCAGAAAGTTTTCGAGGTCGCGCGCGCACAGAAAAATGGGAGGTTGCGCGTGTGAAACCCTCGAAAATGCAAAATCCGGAAAAGAAAGGGTGACACGATTTAAACAGATCAGCTATCCAAGCTCAAACATGAGCTCTGATACCATGATGATTTGATAATCGTATCTCTGTGCTTTGTAAGCTTCAATAATAAATTTTTGATGGTTATTGTTTCTATGGTCAATGGGATACCAATTGTTCGATAAATTGCCTCAATGCTTCAATATGATTCTTTGAAGTTAATTGATCTGAAAGTATTGTTCTGTTTAGTTTACAAAGCAAGTTATATTCAAACTGTCTAGCATAATGTTCAACTCGCAATACTGGGAGTAAGTGCAAACTGTGAAAAATAGGTAGAGTTGTCTAGTGATGAACTGCAGTGTACACAATATTTGGAATAGCATCAGTAAAGTGTTTGACAAAATGTCAATCCGTCAAAAACACTGAAAATCAAAAAAAATTGTAGACCAACCAGGACAGATTATTACAACACAAAATTAACTTCACAACCAACTGGGGCATGTTTGTTTATCAAAAGATGATCTTCAGACTATCTAATGTTGGCACTACATTTCAACAGGTTATGGATATAGCCTTCAAAGAACTGACTAACGAGAATGTCATTGTATATCTTGATGACATAAACATGTTTTCAAAGAAGGGAGTTGATCATATCGAGCACCAAAGACAGATCTTCAAGAGATGCATGGAATTTGGTAATTCCCTCAATCCAATGAAGTCTATCTTTGCTAATCCTAAGGGTAGATCGTTGGACACATTGTGACTAAAGACAGTTTGGCAATTGATCTAGAATGAGATAAACAAATATTTTTCAATCAAGGCTACCCAACCAAAAGAAGGCACTTCAAGCTTTCCTCAGAATGATCAATTTTTCGAAAAGATTAATTGCAAATTTTATGGACCTGTTTAGTCCTATTACCTTAACGCTTTGGAGAGATGCTAAGTTTAGATGGGCTAAGGAAAGCAGACCTTTGAACTGATTAAATGAGCAATTTCAAGGGCTCGTGTCCTTTTATCTCTGGCTTCCAAAAAAGCTTCATCCTATATGCTTTTGAGGCCAAGCACAATATTGTTGTTGCTCTCATACAAAAGAATGAAAAGGGTGAGGACCACCCAATGCCATTTATTAGTCAAACTTTTATTATTCTGGAGAAAACTACAAATGTGAAAAAACAAGTCTATGCACTAACTCACTGAGGCACTAAAGAAATTCAAACATTTGATCTCAAAAATAAGATATAGGATTTGGAATACCCTGAGTGTTCAAGATTGCATAAGCGAAAAGTGTAATGGTCGAATCACAAAGATCGTGGAATATAATGTGCATATAAAGCCAACCAAGCTAATAAGGGGAAGAGCCTTATGTCAACATCTCAATGATGTGACTATTGGCATCACCAAAGAAAAGATCTACAGTGTTTTGGAAAGGCTGGATGATAAGCAATTTGGTTATCAACAATTGGTAACAATAGAAATTGAACAAGAAGACCTGAATATAGGTAACAATGATAGTTGGATCAATTATCTTAAAAATGGAAAATACCCCTCTAACTTCAATTCAACCAAGAGATAAAAATTCAAACTACAGACTATCTCATAACAGTTAAGTAATAGAGTCCTTTTCAAGACGAGCTTTGATGGCATCCTACTAAGATGTATTGGATCACCTGGAACTAATGATTTGCTAAAGGAACTCCATGAGGGATTTTCTGAGGTCATTACTTCGCCTTGACAAGTGCTAGAAAAATCATGTGAGCTCGATAATATTGACTTACCATGTTTCAAGAAGCTAATAGATGAGTAAAAGCATGTGACACATGCGTATAATTAGTAGGAAGAGGAAGAAATGCTCTACTACCTCTAAAACCAATCATTGTTGATGCACCACTTGATCCATGTGGTTTGAACTTCATCAGAATGATCAATCCCCCTTCTAATGTTAAGCACAAATAGGTGTTAAATGCCACAATTCTTCAGATGGAGAAAAGCAATGGCTTTAGTAAAAGCTAATGAGGAGCTAATTGTCAAATTCCCCAAAGGAGTCAATTCCAATTTCAATATTCTTACTACTATCATTCCTGACAGTGCTGAAACATTCATTGGAGCTAAGATTGAAACTGGGCAAGGGATTCAACACCACACTATCAAGATTAGAAAGAGAACAATTGAAGATAATCGAAGGCAATAGCACACCACAGTGAAGAAAGCTCTATGGGGGGATAGGAGAACACTAAAACAGGCTATTGGAACATCTCTGTGCACCTTAGTTTATGGTAAGGAAGCCAGACTTCCTCTTGAAGTTAAACTTTTGGCATTAGAACTTGTCCAAATTCTAGAGCTCAAGCATAATGATGCCATCACAGTCTTATTGGCTGAATCCCTCAATGTGCAAGAGAAACTAGAACAAGGTTATGATAAGTTGAGCAAACATCAACAGCTAGTAAAACAATGTTTTGATAAAAGGGCCACTATGCAAGAGTTTAAAGCAGAAGACCTAGTTTTGAGATGGGATAGGGAACTGCCTAAGCCTATCCGGCATTCTAAGTTGCACGAACTCTAGAGTTGACCATACATGAACACCAACTGGATTTGATAAACAGAATGCATTTTAAGAAATTCCCTTAGTAGATATGAGTCTGCTATAAATTCTGTGAATACCAATGTTCCATGGAGTTTTTTAACAGGGGTACAGGGGGGCTATGGACCAAAATTTGGGGACAGCAAGGGGATGGCGGCTAGCGGGGCAAATATAATATATATAGTAATAGATGCATACATACATGCATACATATATTATTTCAAATTTATTTTTTCATATAGATAATTTTGATATTTTTAATATATATTTATTAATTAAACTAATTAATAATAAATCTACTATAATATTATTAATATAAGCCTTACTTTTGATTCCAATGCTTTCTCCAACACCAAATCCTTGTTATTTCTGAATCCTCAGTATTTCTCACCAAAGCTTCATTCTTCAAAGAACTAACGGTGAAGATGAGGGCTGTGCAGTTGAAGATAGGAATATCATCATTCTTAAATCTTTTTATTTCTTTTCTTCTGTTTTTAGAAACTCTTACACCAGTCAGCAGAAACTCACAAACATTTGTGAAAACTTGAAAACATCCACCACCATCACACCCTTCCTCCACTCTTTACCAAGCCCGAGGTGTATATGATGTACAAATTAAGAAATATTTAATCACCAACTTCCTAAAGTTAAGATACATGAGCATGCATCCATGTAAACAAAAGCAATAACAGCTGTTTTAATAGCCTATTTTGTTTCCAATACCATGTAAATATTTCTAATTTATTCCAAGGTCAACCATTTGTGCATGCCATCATATTGTTTATCTGTTCAAAGCCTTGACACAAATCAAATTTGTTATCATGACATTAGAAAACTTTGTTCTCCCTGGCATCCCTGAGATGGTTCGGGGACACCCAAGCATCCCCTATAGCTGTCCCATGGATGTCAAAGAGTCCATCCAGCATTCCCTGCACACAGGACGCCTCCAAAAATGTCCACTCCTACAGGCAGAAGCAAGGGGAGTGGAGTAGATTTCATCCCCATAGTTCGGGGAATCTCCCAATCCCTGAAACAACATTTTTTTGGGAGCAGGGAACGCTTCCATGTGGAACACAAGTAAATTCTCCTTTCTAGTAATTTACAATTTGCATATTCTTCTATTCTATTTTTAGAACCTTACCATACTAAACACTTTTTCCATTTCTAATGTTGTTTGCCAAAACAAATGCTCCAACCTATTTCTGGACCTTTTAAAATAGTGTCATATTATGAAACCCTTTGGGTATTTAACAAGCTATAGAGTTACTTAAGTAAAAGGCAGTGGAACGAAGGACTCACTCCCAAGTTCTTAGATTCAGAAGTTCAGAATTTCCTAAAAAAATTGATAACTATGTCAGAGCAAATATCCATATGCTGTTGAATCTAGTTAAAAGTTTGATTGAACAACTAATGGGATTCATATGAAATGAAAGGAATTACAAGAAAGTCTACAAAAGTTATGATAACAGTTTGATTTCTAAAACAATTTACAAGAAAAA
>VDFB02244114.1:0-11902 GCA_007258455.2 Sequoia sempervirens | reverse complement strand
TTTAACATTTGCACTTTCAATTATCTTTCTTAGTATTTTGTTGTAACATCTATAAGCTTTTATTCTAGAAGAGTATCCAAGGAAGATACCTTCATCAAACCTTGCATCAAACTTTCCTAAGTTTTCTTCTTATCGTTTGATATAAAATTTGCTTCCAAACACTCTAAATTACTTCACAGTAGGAATCCTTCCATACCATAGCTCGTAGGGATTCTTTGTGTTGCTAGCTTTAGCTTGAACTCCATTAACTATGAAAATAGCAATATGAATTGCTTCTCTCTAGTAGACTTCTGGTAAATTTTCCTCTTTCATCATAGTTCTTGTAGCTTCTTGAATAGTTCTATTTTTCCTTTCCACAACTCCATTTTGTTGAGTTCTAGGGGCATACAAATGCCTCTTTATTCCATTAACTTCACAAAACATGTTAAACTCATAAGAGGTGAATTATCCACCTCTATTAGACCTTAAGAATTCAATTTTCAAATCCATTTCATTCTCAACCATAGCTTTAAATACCTTGAATTTATCTAATGCAACAAATTTTTCTCCAAGAAAAGTAACCCATGTCATTCTAGAATAATCATCAATCAAAAGTATAAATTACTTGTCACCTTGTAGACTTATCACCCTTGTAGGACCACAAAGAATTGTATCCACTAATTCCATTAGTTTAGTAGAAGATTGTTCCTTTCCCTTGAATCTACTCCTTGTTTGTTTTCCAAATTGACAACTCTCGCAAACAACATTGATAGGTTTTGTGATTCCAGGTAAATCTCTATTGCATGAAATGAACTAATTCTTTCCAAATTATCAAAATTCATGTGACACATCCTCCGGTGCCATAACCAACTATCATTAATATGAGAAATAAAGCAATGACCATCAACACCCTTAAGTTGATAGATGTTTCCATCTATTCTCTTACTAGCAAAAATCACAGTTCCAAACCCTTTCCAGATCTCACATCTTTCATTCTTAAATACAAGATTATACCCTTTTCTACACATTTGTCTGAAACTCAAAAGATTATGTCTTAAGCCATTAACATAGTAAACATTGTCAGTATTATGCTTGCCATAAAAATTGATTGAACCTATTTCATAAATCTTAGCCCCTGAATCATCTCCAAATTTAACTAATCCTCCATCATACTTTTCAATTTTAACAAACTTACTTTTTTCTCTGGTCATGTGATTAGAGTAGCCACTATCAACAACTTAGTAATTCTTACCCTCTTTGACATGAAAAGAAGAAACTAGAGCACCTTCAACCTTATCTTTCTTCTATGAAAAACTAGATCCTTTACACAACTTTCAGAGTTAGTAGAAGTAGATTCATCTATTAAACCTAAAAACAAGCATTCATCATCATCAAAGTCTTCATAATTAGATTCATCATAAAAAATACCAACATCTTCTCTAACATAGTAAACTCTTTTGATCATTTTTCTTTGCTCTCCTATTTTTTGTAGCTCTCTTTGGACATCTTTCAAAGAATAATGACCTATTTCACCACAACTAAAACATTTGAAAGATAACTTACCTTTGTATTTAATAGTGCTCTTTTTTATCATTCTCACAAATTTAGCTTCCACATCATCAAGATCTTCTCCATCTAAATCATCAAACTTTTTTGATTTTCCAGCCTTGAAAGAAGTCTCTACTTTTGTACCTTTCTTCAATTTTCTCATTTCAAATGCGGTTAGTGTACCAATCAACTGATCTCTAGGATAATTGTCAAAGTCTACAGTTTCCTCAATAGCAATTACCTTTTCATCTTAACAAATCAGAAGTGATATGATTAATTTCTTCACTAATTTAGATTCTTTAACTATTGCACCAAGGCCTCTCGTAGCACTTACCAACTCATCAACTCTGTGTGTGTAGCCTTTAATTATTTCTCCCTCAAACATTTGCATCATTTCAAACTATTCCTTCAAGTTCTACAACTTTTCTTGTTTGACCTTCAGATCTCCTTCATAAATTCTTTCTAGCTTGTCCCAAACTTCTCTAGCAATCTTCAAACTCATAACTTTTACTAATTCAGTATTTGAAACACTGCTCACAATAATAAATCTTGCTTTAGCATTGATCTCAAGCGCCTTGATTTATGCACTTGTACTTCTAGACCACTTGGATGTGCATTCTATGCAATATGATAAGCCTTCTCTATCTCATATCCTTGAGTTGCAAGATATCCTTCCATCTTTGTCTTCTAGAAAGCATAATCTATGACATCGAACCTAGGACATTCCAAAGCAACCTTGTTCGCCATCCTAGATCTACTTCAAGCGATTAATCTCTTCTCCAAGGAACCTTTATTTAATACTAATTGCTAAAATAAACAAGACAACTGAGAGGGGGGGTGAATTAGTTGTACCCAATTAAACCTTCAAAACCTTCAACAGTAATCAAATCCACAAGCATTCATTAAACCCTTATTATGTTAGTATGATTAAACATGAAATGCACATAACAAAAACTAAAATCACAACACCATACACAAGAAAATACCAGATTTATGTATGGAAAATCCAATGAGGGAAAAACCATAGTGATGATTAGCTCACATTATTAGTAATAGAAAAATTGGTACAAAAGGGATCACTGCCAGAATAGGACACATTGTCCAAGAAGGCTCACAACTAGGGCTCACTACCACATAATACAATAAGATAGAAGAAGAAAGTTACATAAATAACACTTCTCAATGCAACAAGGAGTCCACCACAATTTTTCACACACTTTCACAATCTTGTATGAATGATTTCAGATGCCTTCAACTCACTGCCTTCAAGAAACCTAACATTGAAATTTGCACTGCTCTGCTCAAATTCACATCACACACATCACTTGTGTCAATATTGCATCTATATTACTTCTTACTTCTTTCACACCTCAACTCACAACAACACCATACATATTTATATCGATCTCAACCTCAAAAACCTTTTCTAATGTTGGCAACTAGCTGTTATACATACAAATTCAAAATAGGTCAGCACCTAAACATTCTCGTCACATGGATAGGAATGAAGGAAACCTACACAAATCCTTAACTAGGACCCAAATAGATCCAAACACACTTCAACATACTTCACAAGCCTCACATGTAGTGTTAGCAAGGTTGACCAACACTAGTGTTAAACACAATAAAAAATTAAGTATATGCTTCCCCAAATCAATCTGAAAGCTAAAATTTCCAGACAACATAATTCACTTGAACACAATCTAGAAATAACCCACAAACACTTTTAAATGCATCCAAAACCCCTACAATGTATATTTCTTTTACTCCTAAAGGAATAGAGAATCATTTGTATGGTCGATGTAACATCATAGATATATCGTATACATCTGCTGTTCATGTCTTCCACAACACCAAACCTTGAATCCTCTTGAGACAGATAATAGAACAACACCATCAAAACTTCTTTAGAACTGCAAGTCCTGAAATAAAGATGCAAAGAAATGCAGAGAAAATACATTTCTCCAAGACCATATCAAATAATACTAAATTACCCAGGTCACACACCGATGAATACATCTCACTTTGTATAATGATTCAGAAACCCAAATTCTAAGTATAGCAAATAATGATAGTCCTAAACAATATATAAGAATTGCACAAGCATAACATCAATACAAAAGAAATCCAGAGCACAACTCAAAGAACATTATGAACACTTGCACACGTCTGTCATCAACCAAGCGTACTTGAAACCAAGTACCGATATCATTTTAGCATCTCCTTTAAACTTATTCCAACAATGTCAAACACTAAATAAAAAAAAATAGCCATTAATGTACCTCACAACAATTCTCAATATCTCTATACAAGCTATCATCCCCTTCATCAATCTTCATCAGCCAATTCTTTCTTGTCTCCTCAATAGAAGACACTACTAGTGGAAGTGGCCATTCGCGCTACGGTCTCTGATATCATGACAAATATAGTATATATTTTGTTGACACTAAATGGTTACCCTCTTGCAATGCAACATGGTAAAATGAATTAAAGGAGACGGATATCCCTCTCATGCCTTAAGTGCTCGTAAAGGCTAAGGATGATCAAGGAAGATAAGCAACTCATGGAGCGTAAGACTTGTAAGATAAAGTACCATCTTCTAAATGAGAGGATACTCGGTTCTACACTGAACCCCGCGTGAGTGTTCATGATGACATTCCCTATCTTGCTCTCTAATATCTAACCCTAGTGTAGTTGAGTAGAACTTGAAGCTTTATGTATTCCTTTCCATGTAATTTTGTTATGCCCTTGATGAGTTTTCCCAAGGATGATTCTTTGCATGGAATTGGTGAGTTTGACCAATGTAGATTGTGATATGATATTGGTGAGTTTTCCCAATGTGGATTGAGTTATGTCATTTGTGAATGTGCCAAATGATCATTTGTATTTGATCCATTATGGTTTTTTGGATGCTTGTTTGACTTATTATGTATATATGTAGAGTGTATAATTTGTGTGTAACATGTGTGAAAGCCCTCTCCCCATGTGTTTGATGTGAGTGTTGTGATTTTATCCCTTGTGACTATCTCTTAGCATAGTGGGAGTGGATCTTTTGATTCCACGAGGTCAGGTGGTGTGGTAACCACCATCAGGGACCAAAGGTTTTTGGATCAAGGAATGGCATGGAATGATGTACTTTCAAGTTTAATTCATGTATTTAGATTTTTTTTGTTCATAAAATTGTAATATTTATGATTAAGGACCTCTCTTTGGAGATGAATGCAAACTTGTAGAAGAAAAGACTATTTTGATTATTTGCATGTCTTAGTGTTCATACCGAACATGATATATGTATTATTATCTTTATTATGATGTTAAAATTATAAAAAGAACATAGGAATATTTTATTTGGTGTTTGAAAATAACATAAGAGTAAAATTTCATAGTTGGGCGGCTTGGTCCTACATCTAGTCATCCTTGTTGTTCTCTATGTTAAACTAGTCTTTCAACAAACTATCTAAAACTGTTAGGGCAACCTAGTAGCATATTTTGGAGACCTAGTAGTGGGTGATATGGCCTATTAGCCTTTTGGGGTAGCCTGGTATTTAGGGGTGGCTTTGTTTTATAAGTCAAAAAACTCAAAATTTTGGTTGTCTGTAGGGGTGGTCTAGTTCTATGTAGGGGTAGCCTCATCCCCATACAAAAACATAAATGTAAATCCTCTTAATAGTTGTTAGGTAGAGATTTTATAAGCCTTATGTCCTTGTCAAATAATTTTAATTCCTTTTAGTTTTCTTTTTTTGATCATTTTAAAGTTGTTGGAACCCTCAAAAACCCAGTCAAGTTTACCTATTTTAGGACTTGATCTTTCTTCCTTGTTTCAAGACCTTGTATAGGAAAACCATGTTAATGGAAGTTGTTCCTCATGGCCCCAGGGGTCTATTGGTGTTGTGTTATTATTTTTGGTTATTGTTGAGATCTTGTGGCTTCTCTTACCTCATTTTGCATGCCTTCTTCCAAAGTTTCCCAATTGTCAAACCTAGGGTTAGGGAGATTGTGCACATGGTCTTGTGAATTCTTGGGAAGGTTGTAATCCTTTTTGGTTGGCCTTGTTGGTATCCTCCATAATCCTCATAGGTAATGGAGTGTTGTGAAGTAGTTATTCTTCTTGTGAGTTGTTTTCTGACGAGATGTCTTGGGAAGCATGAGATTGTCTAGAAGTGACTTGTTGTCATTCTCATTTGTGGTGAGTTGTGTCTCTTGGTTGGAAAACCTCTTGTGATGGTTTTCCTCTATGTTTAGAGTTGTTTAGTGTTTTTGGATGTGGAATGGAGGTTGATGATTCGCTCATCCCATCCTTGTGTGGTGTTGTGAGAGAACATGATCATGGTTTAATAATCAATCGTCGTGTAGGCACTGTCCTCTCTCCCCCTCTTGTATTTTCATCATGGTGAATTTATCTCATGAGTGGTTAGTTTTCCATTGTTGCCACCTTTCTTATGCAATGGTGAAGTTCCTTATTGTCTCGGGTGTTGTGCCATTGTGACTCTTGTGTGCATGTTGTTGTGCAAGTGCGACATGCCATTGTTGCATTATCAATGTTGTTATCCTTATTTCAAAAAAAAATGTTTAGTCAAGTTTTGTTATAAGCTTGTTGGCTCAAGGCATTACGCCTACTATCAATTCTAATTTAATTATATCTATTTAGGTCTATTTAATTACACCTCAATGGATTTTAAATGGCATCGGTCAATCACCATATAGAGTTACACAATTCCTTTATCAAAAAGATCTAAAAAGTATTCAAACATTAGGGTTTTCTTTTAAGGTATGTAGTGACTATTCACTATAGAAAAGAGTTTCCTCAAACATCAATGTTCAATCAAAGATCTTGATGATGGGGATAATTCCTATGGTAGTTGTTGAGTTGGTGTTATCCCTATACCTAATTATCTACTCTATTATATAGGCTCTCTACCCTAAAATCAATGTTCTTTTGCTTTTTTTGGCTATTCATTTCTTCTAAAATTTGTTCATGTGGTATTTAATGCACTTTCTCTTGTGTTCTATGATGTGAAATTATAATCATGTGGTCTATAAAATCTCCTTTGTCTTGTGACCTATGTTGTGAAGAGGTTATCCTAAGGTCTACAAGGTAATATGTTTTCATTGCTTAAGTTTTATAAATTTATCTTATTATAATATAATATAAGTGACATCACCACCTTTTGATCAATCGAAAAGTAAAATAATTTTATCATTACATTTCTATTATAATCCTTCATTAACTGAGAGGTGTAACTACAACGACAATAAGGGGTGGATTACAATGACGTGAGTGTGTTAACAAAAACTCCTTAACTTACATTTAACACTTATTTACATGTCAATTTATTAATTTTTAATGATAAATATACTATTAATGATGTCTTATTAAATATAAACAAGTGATAAGTGAAAGAAAATGTGTCTCTTCAAAATAAATAATATCCATTAAAAATATTTTACTTATACTAATATAAATTTATTGAAGGAATGCCCACAATTATATAAATTTTAGTTTAAGATTAATTCATAATAGTTTCAAATATAAAGTAATATATAATAATATGTATGTTTTTAATAAACATAAATATCATAAATATATCAAACTCAAAAATATCAAAATATATAATATAAAGAACTCAAAACAGATATCTCTTAATGTCTTTTCGATAGATATATTTAAGATATTGATACTAGTTATAATTGTGATATTGCTATCAAGATTCAACCATGTAGTTTATGAGTCAAATTCATTGACCCATGTTTCATAAGTAGTGGTTCACAAAAACCCATCTCTCATGATAATGAATGGTCCACTTAGCACTCATTGCATTTAGGTGATGCCCATGAGAGTGGAAACCATCTTTGGTCTTCAAAGTCCATCCCGGTGCCACTCAATCATGCGCCCATGAGTTTTCCCCAAGGTTAAACCGCCAACGCAGCATCGTTTTGCGAAACGTGATAAATCTTGTACCCGCCGATTACATAATTGTTAAATCAACTTAAAGCTGTAATTTTACAATATCTTATAATTTTTTTGCTCAAATCTTTATTTAATTCTTTATTTTTCGGTGCATAAGTGTCAATCTCAATAGCCTTTGTTTTATAGTTAAGCAGTTATATGCTGCGATGTTGCTACTAATTTGTATTGTTTTTATTTTTTCAACTACTAACTCGTAGCTCTCATTCTTTGTACTCTTCTTTGTTCAATTAAAAAAAAAAAATCTTAATTTTCTAAACCTTCTCACATATTCTCTCTTAAAAAAACATGTTCGATAATGTAGGTCTGCTACAGATTGCTGTAAATTATTCTGATATGGACGATTAAGATAAACGCCATTTCTTTTCGCATCTATTGATATCATGCGCCAGGCAATGGGCGCCAGGCGCGAAGAACCTGCCAGGATGGGTTCGTTTACCGGCATCTACCAAGTTCCAGAGTAATCTCTGCTCTTCGCTTGATTATTGCGGTTTGTGCCGTTTGAAGGTGCTTCGCCATCTTCGAACTATTGCCCCAGGCGGTACACCAGCATGTTTTTTTTTCATAAATCTTACCTCTAAACTTATTTTGCAATCTGCTATGCAAAATCCATACCACATGTACAAACATGCACATTTTGGTGCAGGAATTCCCATAAAGTACCCTCTTCAGTACAGGCATTGAGAGCAAATCAATGAATTTTGGACGTACTGCTCTGCCTGAAGAAGCATGGAGAAAAATTATGGCAAGAAGTCTGATCCAGGGTCGATCCAGAGTCAATAATGCAATACAGTGAGAATTTTAATAAGGTGTACTACTGCTTATGGAAATTCAATGAGACCTTTTTAATTGAAAATGATGATGAATTTCAAATGGAATTGTGAGAGTATCAATTGAAAGAGTTCAACAAATTGGGAGATCATATTGTATACAATTGTGGACATGTTCTAAGAAGTCATCTAGAACAAACCCGGATTCTTGCAGCATTTTGGCATTGGAATGCGAAAATTGATATATACTGGGCTTCTGCATCGGTTACCAAGGCAAAAAGGAATTGCTCCATGGGGAAGAGATTATGGCACTATTAACTGGACTGCATTTCCATGATCTGAAATGGATCTGGCCGCTTTCAATCTCAAAACATCTCAGTGGCCATGTATCAAATGTGGCAGTTTGGAAGATGGGCGCCTAGTGTTTGAGAAAATGCCTAAGAAAAATGTTGTCACGTGGACTGCAATGATTGCAGGATATGTTCAACATGAGTGTGGCAAAATGGCCATTGCACTCTTTTCCCAAATGCTGGAGGCAGCTGCAAGGGCAAATCAGTTCACCTTTGCCAGTGTTCTTACCGCTTGTGCGAGTATGGCAGATTTGGGATATGGTAGACAGGTTCATGTGCACATGATCATGTCTGGATTTGACTTGAATGTCTTTGTTGGAAATGCCCTTATTACCATGCATGCCAAGTGTGGAAGCATAGAAGCTGCAAGGAAAACATTTGATGAAATACCTGAGCCAAATCTTATTTCCCAGAATGCCATTATAGCAGGTTACGTGCAAAATGAGTTTGATTGGGATGCCCTGGCAGTTTTTTTCCAAGTGCAACAGTTAGGTATTGGAGCAGATGAGTTCACCTTTGCTAGTGTTCTTGCAGCATGTGCAAGCTTGGTGGCTGTGGAACAGGGGAGAGCAATCCATGCCCGCATAGTGAAATCTATGTTTAACTCAGATGTCTTTGTAGGGAGTGCCCTTGTTGGTGTATATGCAAAATGTGGATATATAGCAGATGCATACAGAGTTTTTGATAAAATGCCTGAAAAAGACACTGTCTTATGGAATTCAATGATTGCAGGGTATGTACATAATAAGGAAGGTAAGAAGGCCATGGAACTATTACACCAAATGCAACGGGAAGGCATTCAGCCAGACAGATTCTCATTGACAATCATCCTTGGTGCCTGTATATGCACAGATTATCTTAATTATGGAAAGCAGGTACATGCCTACACAATTCAAACCAGATTGAATTCAAATTTATCTTTAAATAATGCCCTCATCAACATGTATGTCTGGTGTGGGAGCATAGATAATGCAAGACTAGTGTTTGACAAAATGGCAAAGCATAATATAGTCTCCTGGACTGCAATAATAGCTGGATATGTTCATGAGAAGCATGAGGAGGAAGCTCTGAAAATGTTTTGCAAAATGCATCGAGTAGGAATGAAGCCGAACCAGTTCACATTTGCTACCATTCTTAGTGCATGTGGAAGCTTAGCAGCTCTAGAAAATGGAAAGCAGATGCTCGCTCAGACCATTAAGATTGGTTTTGTTACAAATGTTGCGTGGGAAATTCTCTTATTGCAATGTATGCTCAATGTGGAAACTTAGAGGAATCAAAGAAAGTGTTCAGCAATGCACCTGAAAGAGATGTGGTCACATGGACTACAATAATATCAGGATGTGCTCAGCATGGACATGGCAAGGAAGCCCTGCAGCTCTTTGAAAATATGCAAGATCTTGGCGTGAATCCAGACTCCAGAACATTTGTTTGTGTTCTTTCCGCATGCAGGCATGCAGGCCTGGTGAAAGATGGTTGTCGTATCTTTGATTCAATGATTTGTGATTATGGAATTGTGCCAAGGTTAGAACACTATGCATGCATGGTTGATCTTCTTGGTCGTGTGGGACAACTTGATCAAGCAATGGACTTTATCAAGCAAATGCCAATAGAACCCAATGTTTCAATGTGGCAGTCATTAATTGGTGCTTGCAGGGTCTATGGGGATGTTAAACTAGGAAAATATGCAGCAGAGCGTATTCTTGAGTTGGAACCGCAAGCAGCAGAAACATATATTCTGCTATCAAACATCTATGCTGCAGCTGGAAGATGGGATGATGCGGCATACGTGAGATATTTAATGAACATAAGGGGTGTGATAAAAGGTCCAGGATGTAGTTGGATTGAGGTTGAAAACAGGGTGCACATATTTACTGTTGGCAACTGGTGACATTCCTGGATTAGAAATATTTATGATAATTGGAGTTGTTGAGAGGACAGATGGAGACAGGGTATTAGGCTATTAGCCAAACCCAAACCTTGTGTTTGATTGGTGCTTGCAGGGTCCATGGAAACATTGTACCTGGAAAATATGCCACAGAGTGCATTCTTGAGTTGGAACAACAAAGTAGCAGAAACATATATTCTGCTATCAAATATCTATGCTGTAGCTGGGAGATGTGATGATATTGCAAATATGAGAAATTTAATGAAAGTGAGGGGTGTGATAAAAGATCCAGGATGTTGTTGGATTGAGGTCCAACACAGGATGCAGATGCTTACTGGTAAGATCGATCACATTCACAGATGAATAGTATTTATGATAGTTGGAGTCTGTGTTACCGGAATCGGCCCTTTACCCTGCCGATTCCGGGTACGGATACGTTT
Organism: Sequoia sempervirens; assembly: GCA_007258455.2. Lineage (NCBI taxonomy): Eukaryota > Viridiplantae > Streptophyta > Pinopsida > Cupressales > Cupressaceae > Sequoia > Sequoia sempervirens. The sequence continues at coordinate 965 of VDFB02244114.1, read as the reverse complement.
CCAAACGGATTCGTTCTGGAAACCCTACGGATTCGAATAGGGTTCGGATTTTTTGTTAAAAAACCGTTTCCACGAATCCCACCGATTTTCCTCAAATCACACTGTTTTATTTGTGACGTGGTGTTTTCAATCCGATTCCGGCGTAGTTTACAAAAACTTTTTGCGACTTCGAATGGTTAAATAAAAAACCCTAACCTATTTGCATTGTTTTTGGCCGCACGTTTTGCTTAGTGTTTTCGTCTGCCATTGCAAAGAGAGATATCCGTGGTCGCGCAAGGAGAAACTTGTATTTTTCCTCATGTTTTCGTGGTCGCGCAAGAAGAACAAACGCCATCGACTGCGCAGGAGATTCCGCAGAAAGCCGTCGACTGTGCAAGAGATCCGTCTTTTTCCTCACGCAATCTCACGAGTTTCCTGTGTTGTTCTTTGTCCGCCATTTTTAGGTATTTCTCAGACTTCGATTTTTTTTTATAGTTTAGAAATTTATAATAGTTATAATTTTTTATTTTTAGTTTATTTATTAACTATTAACTATTATTATTTTTTAATTTTAGTTTATTTATTTAGTATTAACTATTAACTATTAAGTTTTAACAAATTTTTATTGTAATAATATTTAATATTATACAATTTAATGTTTTTACATTTATAATTTTATTATATATAAAAAATTAAATTTATTTTAGTATTTTAATATAATTAAATTTTAAAATTTAAAACTTTAAAATTTACTATATGTAAATAATAAATATAAATCTAATTATTATTTTGTTTATTTAATGTATTAAATTTTATTTTGTATTTGCTATTTTTTATTTTAATAAATAATAATGGGTATAATTTAGATTAAATTATATATGATATAAATTATTAAATTGTAATTATAGTAATTAGTAGTGCATGTTATTTATTAAGCGTTGTGTTATTTCAGGTATTTATTTTAGTAATAAATGTGATATTTTGCA
>VDFB02244112.1:0-15315 GCA_007258455.2 Sequoia sempervirens | reverse complement strand
GGGGACCTATTGTGCTAAACTGAGTGACCTCCAGATTTTTAAAGAAGTCGACTTCTTCTGTGAATGGGGTTTCAGAATGGGAAACATAAGAAGATATAAAATAAAGAATCTAACTAAGGCGATACACCACAATTTATATGAAAGGCATGATAAACCTATCTTTTGGATATAGTCTAAGGGCCTGCTTAGCAATTTACCATGTCCTAAAATAACAGAAATTAAGGATTACAACATAAACAACTCATTTAGTGACATAAAATAATAATCACACCCATTTACTTAAAAGAAGAGTCAAAAGACATGATCTAAACCAACAAACTTGCATTCAAATTATAGAAGTATGACAAATAAACCATTTAAACAATAATGGCACAACATAGAGTTTATCAATAACATAAGAAATAGAGAGGCCGAACAATGGCATAATCTGTGAGTTCTTGAAATAATCTAAACAATACAAAGGCTTGATCTCTCCAAAAAATCCTATGATTCTAAAAATTGGTGAAAAAGCATATGATCTTTAAATATGGGAACCCTTGGAATGGAACCGTAGAACTGGTAACCACAGAACCCTTGGTCCAAAGCAAAGAGCAGTATTTATAGCAAGCCTTCCACCGCTTGGAGAGCAACAATCGAAAATATTTTGAATCTAAGAAATGATGTCGAGACAATGATCACCCTCAGCTATTGTAACAGAAAATATTCGAGACACAACATTTGGTTGCCCTCCATTTAGGTGCATCCCCTGCGAATGATGGCAGTGGTCCAACAAAGTTTCATGCAGACAAGTGTCGCCCTTTAGGATAGGTGGTTAGAAAATGTGGCAAGACCCCATAGCTCATATTCTACCTCATCCTCTGTGTTGAAGAAGTGTGCACCAAAGAGACGTGTGGGAACATTTTGTTGCTTGTGGTCGATATTTCCTTCCTTTGCTAAAAGCTTGCATAGAGAGGACACGTAGCAAAATTTTTTTATTGTAGACGCTGCTTGTGGGGCCTGCCAAATCCTTATGCGAATGAGAGCTATGTGACATGCGAGTGGGGGATGATAGAAGAGCAAGAGGAAATGATCAAAATCACCCATGGTGACGACACGTGGGAGCATTTTGGGGATCGATAGAAGAGCACGGAGAAAATTCCTTCAGAGTGTGATGAGCAGACATGTGGCAGAAGCCACAGTGACAACCAAAAAGGGGGCCAATGGAAATTGTTGAAGGCATGGGATGGTACATAGCCAAAAATAAAAACCTGAAGGGAGCATGGTGAATTTCGAATTCATAGCTTCTGGCGACTATCAGGGGTGTATCGTTTTGAGGAACGTGGAACCCAAAATTTTCTCTGGTTCGCAGACTCAAGTGCCATCCATTGGTGACAAAATTAGAGCTTGGAAAGGGCCGCCTACAGAGATAGTTAGTCATCTTCGGATGGTCTCTCTATTTTGCACAGATTCTCATGCGCTTCACCTAGGTCAAGCGTTTCTTTATAAGGTAGTGTCTCAGGTAAACCGACCCCTACCTCGCAATGGAAAAGTAGCTGCACAAGAGGATGAATAACACCCTCAATGTCTGCTATGGTGGGAGGATGGCTAAAACTCTGAAAAGCATTTGGATCTTGCTCCTTTTCTTCAATTCTTTTTGCAATCTACTCAGCCATGGCAATCGACCTGTCAAGAAATGGAGACGACAAACCCATCTCGCTCAATTGGGAGAAATTCTCTCGCATGTCATCCATTGGGTATGTGTAGGATCATGGTGGGCCAAAAAGTGGCAATGAGGAAAAAAACACGTCTTTCACCGACCGAAAAATGCGAAAAGAAAGTGTTGAATTTTTTTAGGCTTGGGTGTCACCATACCAAACACCAAACCTACTTTTTACAAATCGGATATCCAATTTGTAAAAAGCATATATAAAGAAAGTCCAACACTGTTTTGAAGTCATCTGACAGTGAAGAAAACCCACGGGCGCACAGTGCATTCCTTCTTCGCATAACGGATATCCGATTTGGGTAAAATCCAATTTGGAAAGGTAAGTTTTTTGATTTTGATTTGATTTGATTCAATTTTATTTTAGATTTGAATAATTTCATATGGTTTTTTGTGGATTTTTTTTAAAAATAGGTCTTTTGATTGAATTTTTGTGAAAAAATTGAGTTTAGAATAGATTTTGATAGAAAAATGAATGTTTTGTGTGGATTTTTTTCACAATAGGGTTTTTGATTGAATTTTTTTGAAAAAATTGAATTTAGAATGGATTTTGATAAAAAAAATGAATGTTTTTGTGGATTTTTTTTTCAAAATAGGGTTTTTGATTGAATTTTTATGAAACAATTGAGTTTAGAATGGATTTTGATAAAAAAAAATGAATGTTTTTAATGGATTTTGATTTAAAAATAGTTTCATTTATATTGTGTAATTTTAGATTAATTATTTTTTAACTTTAATCAGCATTATGGTAGAATGAGAATGCACAAATTCCACCATTGAGAATGAAAATCCAATTAGCCGATAATCAAAATGTAGAAATGCCAAATGCTCCACCACCTCCGCAGCCATCAATTGAAGACTTAATTCATGAAAAATTAGAGCAACTGAGGGGCATTTGTGATGTTTATAAAAAAATCCCTCGATTATCCCGTATGTCAACCACATTGACAGGAATAATTACAAATGTAGAAACCCTCTCCACCCAACATAATGCATTTCATTCGTGGCGAGAAACCATGAGGCAATATTATGCATGTGGATTGTCTTATGATGATGTGAAAGATCTCCAAATAACAAAAGCCCAAATAGCCTCTTTTTTTATTAACCCCAACACTGGTTTTCCAGTTAATGTTAACAAACCAAAACTTTCTATAAAATGGTGCACACATAGGGGCATAGTAGATAACTTTTGGGATCGTTGGTGTATGGTTTTTGATAAACCACTCAACAATAATCTTGATGTACCTTTTTATTTTATTAAAAAATTATATGCTAAGTTTTTTTTAGGGCATCATGTCAATTACTTTGATATTAAACCCTTCCAGGGCGTTGGTGGAGGTATGCCCTAGGATAGGCCAGGGGTAGCTAGAGTAGTTAGGCGCCCACATGTTCCCCATCCTCCCCTTCCTCTGCCACCTCCAGTACAACATCCAGATATTATGGACGATGCAGCCACACAAACAATCCAGGCCATTCACTCTTTGAGTGGTCTTTTGGTTTCCCATGCTTCTTCAATAGCTCAGCCACAGTCTGGTGATCTTGGTGATGGATCTAGTGCTGCTGCATCATCCTCCTCGGGTCCACATATTTGCAATACGTGCTAGCAAATATGTTTGGGTCCTATTGTACAGCCCCCTGAGCAACCATTAGATACTTCTGATTATGACATCCAGGATGTGGAGATTATAGTAGATCACATGCAGGGGAGTGGAGCACATCCTACAAAGTCCTCTCTTGCTAGATAGGTGGACATTGGAGAAGTTACACAGGTAACATTTAAGGTGTAAATTCATAATTTGCATTTTTTAAAAAATGAATATTAATAAGAGATAGTATCAAGTACTAATATTTATTTACATGGTCTATTTAACAGTTAATGTCTGAGGAGGTGCTCACACGGGTGACTGATAACACCCTTAGGGCCATTTCATTTGGCCTCGAGACACACACAATATGTATTTTCACACTCACTCATTTACATTTTTTTACTGTATACTTGCTTGTCATTAATGAAATTATATATTAACTTATATGTTTACCTTATTCTCTGCTTGTAGGAAACACCTAGTGTGAGCAAGGTGTGACGCTCTCCAAACTATGGACGCACAATGTTAGATAAGGGAAAGGTAATTGAACTCAAATTTGATTGAATTAATATTTATAAGATATTTTATTGATTATGCATACATTGACATAGATTCGTAGTTTCATATGTACTTGTCATTTTTATGTACAGGCAGTTGTGAGCTATACATCATTGTTGATAAGTGCCACAACACCTAAAGGAGTAGGTATTCGAACACCTGAAGGAGGAGGTGTTGAAACACCTAAAGGAGATACAGAAAAAGATTAGCCTAAAGAGGTATGTGTTTATTTTATTTTGTGCTTGGTAAATATGTTCTTATTATTGACAATTTTATGCTAACTTGGATCAATTTCATGTTTTTGTTCACATATATAGATTGATGTTACAAAAGTTGGTTTGGTTAGCTCTTTGAGAGGGGTATATTCTAGGACTCCCGACCCTTCAAAGAGACGTATATTTCAGGTAATCAAGATTTCAATTTTAGAGTTCAATTATAATTCAATGTGTATTGATTTTTATGTTAATTATTCGATTTTAAATTATATAGTATAACTAATCTCAATTGTGGTTTGAATTTTTCTTGTGCAGCTACCTTCAAAGCCAATGAGTGCTTCAAAGAGGCTCTATTTTGATGATCCACCAGTAGTTTAGGATGAGATAGACATTTTGGCATGTAAATTTTGAATAGATACCGAGATGGCATATGCCACATATTGTAAAACTTTGTTTGAGTTGGTGTTGATGCCATTTTTGTATATGGACATACACTTGATTATTGGATAATTTGATATATATAGAAGTTGACAATCAAAATTTAATTTCCTCCTCATGTGCATGATTAAACTCTTTGAAAATTTAATCAAGTGAGAAATGGTTAAATGCCAATGTACAATAGCATAAAAAGAATGGTTAAATATTATGTAGTTTATATTCATATTTTTGATTAAATTGCATTGTACATTTTTCAAACTCAAAGCATTACTTCAGATTGCATAAGTAACAACTAGATGCTGATAGATGAAAAAATTTCAATAACAATATAGTTTTTACAAAGTCAACCTAAGCAGTTATGCAATTACTTCACATTACATAACTAATAACTAGGAGCAGCTATCAATTGCATTAGCTTGTCATGGAATTCTATGAGACCACATTTCTTTGAGGAACTTGGCACAAAACTCACAAAAAATGAAAAGAAAGCACTCAAACAAACTTTAAAGGGGTCTCAGGCTTGCTGCCCCCGATTTCCACACGCTATGTAGCCATTTACTTGTGTTAGTTTTATGATCAGATTTAATGCACATAAAATTAATTCTAAATAAAACAAAATAACATAGTAGATACCCTGGGAAAAACCCCCTCGTGAGGGAAAAAAAACCAGCCAATAATATCACTTATATTATTGAATCACAATAGAAACTCCTTTACAATGAAGGCCGATAATGAGGCCTAATAATATGCACCACAGACTGATGCCAACACAATAATACAATGATGTAATTCTCAAATGATAATCCTCAGCCTTCTCACAATAACTTGATCTGCACTTGAAGAGTTTCTCACTAACTCGCACTTGATATGGAATGGAATGTATGAAAAATGTATGTCTCAAAACAATGAAATGTATCTAATATATATACAAGCTGAGAGAGATGTGACTCTTCACAATATAGGTCAGCCTCCAAAAAGAATGTGCCTCCTAAAATATTGCGCCTCCAAGATAGAAGTTAACCTTCATAAAATAATAAATATTATTTGACATAAATCGTGCCTCAAGCATGTCGGCCTCTTCATAAATGCACCTCTTCATTAACTCGTATCTCTTGATGAATTAGCATTAATCACAAATCGATATATATATATATATATATAAATTAAATAGCTTTGGCTATATTTAATTTATTCTTATGTAGAGGAGATCGCTGGAAGGATATGACTGACGCTGCAATAATCATCAACACTCCCTCTCAACTAGGGAGGATACTTCTAGCTGCACAAGGCAAATCACCTCATTGTGATGCCTAGTACTATGACTACAACCATAAGTGAAAAGAAGAATATCATCTCATCGTGATATTAGATATCGCCTCAACACGATATCAACCATAATGGCTACAACCATACTATGGTGTGTACAAGTGTTCATCGCAAACCTCAACTGAAACAACATCCAGAGGTGCTCTTCCAGTCAACAACACAACCATCTTCTTTAGGTTCAATAGGCTCCCTCTTAATCTTTAAGTACTCTTCCGGTCAGCAACACAACCATCTAGAGGTGCTCTTCCGATCAACAAAACAACCATCTTCTTCAGGTTCAGTAGGTTCAGTTCCATGGCTGCAAGTTGTGACTTCACACTTGATCATTTCTTTGGTTGGCATGACTTCCTCAAAAGATGCCTCAAGCTTTTCATCACTAAGAAATCTCTCATCACCTTCCTGCAGTAGAGTTATCAACATTTTTCAAAAATCATAAGAATTCTTTTAGTACACTCAAGAGTTATCAGATGTCTTCTTGCAGTCTCAAAAGTTATATTGCCTCTTGGAATGAAAATGCGTGTTTGCAAAACAAATGAATAAGAATGAGGTAGTTAAGGTGTTTGAAGTTATGTAGAGGTCACTTTTAGGGTGGAAGGCTTAAAACTCCATTTTAAATGCACAAAAAAGAATGAAATTACTTCAAACCAAGTTTGTGAAGAAGTTAACTATGTTGCCCACTAGTTTCCCTTAAGAGTCAAAAGTGCTAAAAGACAACAATCTTTGAAGGTCTATTTCTCCGAGACCGTGATGCTTATAGACTCTTCGTTCGAGGCTATGGAATCTTGTTGGGACCATCTACAAAAGCATCTCTCAGTTTTTTCTATCTCGGAGGCGTTTTCCTATGGTGATGACTTTTTCAGTGGAGAGAAAAGTTGCCAGATGCAAGCAATGTAAAGTTGCAAAGTGGTGCAAATTTCATTCCGCAACTCATACGACCAAACAGACTGTTCCAACACGTCCGAATGGGCATGTGTACACTAGGGATGGTCCTCTTTTGCACCCAAATACGCTGAATCACTCCTAGCTACATTGGACCGATGATTTCCCTTAAGAGTCCAAAGTGCTAAAAGGCAGCAATATTTGAAGGTCTATTTCTCAGACACCGTGATGCTTACAAACTCCCCGTCTGAGGCTATGGGATCGTGTTGTGACCATCTACAAAAAACTCTCTCAGTTTTTGCTATCTCGGAGGCGTTTTCCTGTGGTGATGACTTTTCAGTGGAGGGAAAAGTTGCCAGATGCAAGCAGTGTAAAGTTGCAAAGTGGTGCAACTTTCATTCCGCAACTCGTACGACCAAACGAATTGTTCCAACATGTCCGGATGGGTATGTTTACACTAGGGATGGTCCTCTCTTGCACCCAAATACGTCGAATCACTCTGAGCTACATTGGACTGATGATTTCCCTTAAGAGTCCAAAGTGCTAAAAGGCAGCAACCTTTGAAGGTCTATTTCTCAGAGACCGTGATGCTTATAGACTCTCCATTTGAGGCTATGGGATCGTGTTGGGACCATCTACAAAAATCTCTCTTAGTTTTTGCTATTTTGGAGGTGTTTTCTTGTGGTGATGACTTTTCAGTGGAGGGAAAAGTTGCCAGATGCAAGTAGTGTAAAGTTGCAAAGTGGTGCAACTTTCATTCCACAACTCATATGACCAAACGGACTGTTCGAACATGTCTGGATGGGTATGTGTACACTAGGGATGGTCCTCTCTTGCACCCAAATACGCCGAATCACTCCGAGCTACATTGGACCGATGATTTCCCTTAAGAGTCCAAAGTGCTAAAAGACAACAATCTTTGAAGGTCTATTTATCAGACATCGTGATTCTTACAGAATCTCCATCTGAGGCTATGGGATCATGTTGTGACCATCTACAAAAACCTCTCTCAGTTTTGCATCTTGGAGGCGCTTTCCTTGGTGATGAATTTCGCTGAAGGAAAAGTTCCTGTGATGCAAGCAGCGGTAAAGTTGCAAAGTGGTACAATCATTCTGCAACCGCATCGACCAAACAGCATTCATTCCAACATGTCCGATGGGTATCAAGCACGCTAGGGATGGTCCTCTCTTGCACCCAAATACGACCTGCCAAGCATTGGACCGTTGATTTCTTAAGAGTCCAAAGTGCTAAAGGGTAGCAATATTTGAAGGGCTATTTCTCGGAGACCGTGATGCTTACAGACTCTTCATTCGAGAATATGGGATTGTGGTCGGACCATCTACAAAACCTCTCACTTTTTGCTATCTCGGAGGCATTTTCCTCGTGGTGATGACTTTTCGCTGGAGGGAAAAGTTGCCGATGTAGCAGCAAAGTTGCAAAGTGGTGCAACTTTCATTCCGCAACTCGCATTTGACCAAACAGATCGCTCCAACACGTCCGGATGGGCACGCTTTTATCGCCAGTGGATGGTCCTCTTGCACCCAAATACACCTAATCACTCCGAAAGCATCGACCGATGATTTCCCTTAAGAGTCTAAAGTGCTAAAAGACAACAATCTTTGAAGGTCTATTTCTCCTCGACCGATGCTTACGCACTTCCATCCGAGGATATGGGATCGTATTAGACTCATCTACAAAAACCTCTCTTGGTTTTTGCTATCTCAAAGGAATTTTCTTGTGGTGATGACTTTTCAGTGGAGGGAAAAGTTGCCAGATGCAAGCAGTGTAAAGTTGCAAAGTGGTGCAAATTTCATTCAGCAACTCGTACAACCAAACAGACTATTCCAACATGTCCAGATGGGTACGTTTACACTAGGGATGGTCCTCTCTTGCACCCAAATACGCTGAATCACTCCGAGCTACATTGGACCGACGATTTCCCTTGAGTCCAAAGTGCTAAAAGGCAACAATCTTTGAAGGTTTATTTCTCGGAGATCGTGATGCTTACAGACTCTTCGTCTGAGGCTATGGGATCGTGTTGTGACCATCTACAAAAAAATCTCTTGGTTTTTGCTATCTCAAAGGCGTTTTCCTGTGGTGATGACTTTTTAGTGGAGGGAAAAGTTGCCAGATGCAAGTAGTGTAAAGTTGCAAAGTGGTGCAACTTTCATTCTACAACTCGTACGACCAAATGGACTGTTCCAACACGTCCGAATGGGTACGTTTACGCTAGGGATGGTCCTCTCTTGCACCCAAATACGCCGAATCACTCCGAGCTATATTGGACCGGGTGAAATTAGGTGAAAAATTGATGCAGACACAAGGGCACAATCACAAATTCTTTGCAACCTGCCTATTTGAGGCATCTAACAAGATTATTCTGACCTCTTTGGATAGTCCAAAACTCCCTTAAAACTTGACAAGCAACTAAATACACATTTCCCTCTTTAACCCCCTTAAACCCTTGTAATAGTGAGAAACTAGTTTTTGTCTAATTACTTCACAATCTTCCAAAACACCAGACAAACACATGACTGATTCAAATGCCCATATCCAAGTTACACAACATATAAGAGAAATAACATAGACTCCTTTGGACTAGCGTTGACTTCCTATACATTCACCCTTCAACAGGCTACTCAATTAGCCCAAAAATGCAAAGCAACATACCTTCAAACACCACACAGACCCCTAAAACCTTGGGGAAGAAAATAAATTGCTAAGAAAACAAAGATTTTGCAATTGGATTCCATTTGTACAGACCTGTAACCGTCAAATAAAAAAACCCTTATTTTTAGTGTAATTCTTGAGGGTTTATTGGATGTAGCACTTCCACAACCTTTCAGACTTTTCCACCACCTTAGAAACCTTTATTTAGGCCCCAATTTGCTTAGAAAACAAAGAAACTTTTGGTATCTCAGAGATTTTTGCAAACCCTAGGGTAAAAACTCTATTTTCAAGTGAAAAAAACCACCATTTTTAGACCTTTAACTCTTCATTTTATTTCAAAACCCAGTTCTCCACACCTTCCACTCTTGAAATAACATCAAGACATGTAATAAAATTTCTACATAAAGTTTTTATACAAAAATTCTTGAATGGCTTGTGCACAGGCAAAAAACACAAGAAAAACAGTAAAATATGAATTGAGCAATTGAAACTTTATTGATTCGAAGAAAAAAACTCCTTCAACCAAAACCATTCTTGATAGTTTAAAACCATGAACCACCCCAACGTGTAATTATGATAGCACTCAAGATAGAATCCATGAATAGATAATGCATTTGACCAATAACTCATCGAGAGCACAAATTCCCAAAACTAGCCCTCCACTATGAACATATCAACTAAGTAGGAACCCATAACATTATGGAAAGATGATCCACTTCTCCCAATGTAACTCCCAAGCATTACATGTGAGAGATGGTCAATTTCATTGATGGCAACGATGGTCAACACCTCATGATCATTCAAGTACTCATTCTAACAATACAAGAGATTTACACATCAAATTGCAAGTGAATATAATTTACTATATCTTAACATAAAAAATGAAAAACCTAATAGAAAAATGTATTAATGACGTACAAGGATGTATAAGAAAGTTCAAATTTGAAAATAGAATGTAAACTTAGAAAACTATAGATTTGAAAACCTTAATAATGTAGAACCCTAAAAAGAAGGTTGGATCAAGTGTAGGATTGGTTGGGCTCAACAAAATATAAAGAAAAAAAAGTTTATTTATGAAGTTAACCTAGGATAATTAAGTAAATGCAATGAATCAAACACAATCAACCTAACATAATTAAGGGTTACTCTAGATGTTCAAATTTGTTACTCATTTTTATTACATTGAATCAAAATGTCTCACTATTAATTGCTCCAATGCTATAAGATAAATGAATGTTTTCATGATTATAATGAATATATTGTATGTTATTAATGCTAGCGTATATCATCAAATTATTCCAAACATGTGTTTAGTCAACTCAAAGTGGGTGAATGAGCCACTTAGCCAAAAGTTTGAATTTTGAATTTTAAAATGAAAGGGAATAGGTTTGTGACCATGAGGTCACCCTTGCAATTGAAGAAGTGTCCTAGAATGGGTTAATAGTTAAATCTAAGTGGCTAACAATCAATTCCAGTGGCTAATGGATAAATGAGGGCATACCCATTGGTGAATGTGATAAATGGGAAAATAAGGTAAATGTATAGATGTGTGTGAATAAGAATAGGATAGGGCTAATTGTATAGTGATTTAAGTATGCAAATTGATAAAAGGCTAGAGAGATGAGCTTGAATTTAGATGTTGAGTCACTACGTACATGTATCAAGACATTTCTTCAAAATAGACACAAAATTGTGTGGGAAATGACATGGTATGCACAAATTTTACTATTACAATTACACACATATTGATTTACAAATGCTTTGCATATAGATTAAATTTACTTCAAAATTAATACCTATTAATACTTCTTCTTTAAGAAAACATGATTATGTATTCTCTAATAAAACTTTCACCATAACAAGACTTCTTGCAATTACTTCAATTGTAGCATACATAATTTCATATTGCACCTATCAATGTGCCCATTACATCTTCACGTGTGATTGCTAGTATATGTATGTCTCTTCAAAAAACATAGATGGGTTAAGCTCTCTCCTTGCTCTTTGAGTAAGAGATATAGGGAGATAGATTAGGGATATTATTACAAAACCCTCGGTTCAAACGAGCATACCTAATGAGTAACCAGAAGAAAACCTCGCTTGTAGCTCGATTAAGTACAAAAATAGACCCCTTTACAAAACCTGAGTTTCCAAAATACAGACCCTTTTACATTTTAAACATACCCTTTATACAATGCTTGACATTTGACCCATATTTCAAAAAACTTCACTGGTTATAGATTATTCCAGACATTTGACAAGCACCTATACAAACCATCAAGGTAGCTTAGAATAACCAATCTATATTATTCTAAATGACACAAAATATGATGAGATGGTAATGCAAACTATAAAAGACGCTTAGAATAACCAATCTATATTGTTGTAATCTATTGCATACCTCTTCGAAAGGATCAGAGCTAGCTATTTTTGTAGTAGTTCCATAATCAATCATGTTAGGACTATCATAAAAGTGGGAAAATGAGAAATCTATATTGTCACAATAGAAAAGATGCTTAGACTAACATATCTATATTAATATAAAAAACCTAAATGATGATGAGTTGGTGATGCAAACTATAAAAGAAAAATACCTCTTCGAAAGGATCAAAGTTGGCTATTGTTGTAGCAGGTCCATGGTCAATCATCCTAGGAATATCGCAAATGTGGGAAAATGAGAAATCTATATTGTCACAATAGAAAAGATGCTTAGACTAACATATCTATATTAATCTAAACAACTTGAATGATGACGAGTTGGTGATGCAAACTATAAAAGACGCGATAATTCCTTCAAATGGATCGAATAGCTATTGTTGCGTAGGGTCCATGATCAATCTTGCCAAAAATAATGCGAAAAGTGCATACAAAATATCACTATTAAAGACACCTATAATAGTATATAAAATATCAGTATTAAATAAACAACACTAATGAACTTAATCATAATGAACATAAGAATTCTACCTTCCATTCTTGAAAATGCTATTCAAGTGTGCCTGAAGGGTCATCTCTTTGCTTAAGAGTATCCAATATTGCTTCATGATCAACATTACTAAGTGTCCATAGTTGTTTTGTCTTTGGTCTAGCATGATGCTTCAACAACTTAACATTTGTTGCTATAAGAAGGTGTGAATACATGAGAATGGTTTTGTGTTTCTCATAGTCTTCAAATGCAGGTATGCCATTCTTTCTAATCATGTATGTTTGCAACCAAGTTCCTGCAACCACATCTAAACCTGTAGGATACATGAAACCATCATCATCTTCCATCAGTTGTGTTAGCTTATGCTTTACCCGCACACATCAAGCCAACCAATAGTCTGATCTCTCTTCATTCCCCTACGGTGCAACAACTGCAAAAATATGTCCTATCTGTATTAGATCTGAAAGAAGGTCGTAATCATCTGAACTTTCCATTATGTCATTTGTCATGGATATTGTTTGAGATAAAGGAGTTAGATACTGTGGTACCCATGTATCCACCCACTCACTTGACTCACATTGATCCCACTTGCAATGAATACAACTCTGACAAAAACAAGCCAACTCTCATGTCCAAATGGTCCATGTGCCTGCATTTGAGCTTCAAAATGAATGCATCTTTGAAGAATCTTTGATTGTATGACAATCCAATCTGCCTCCCACTATACGCTCCTCAACAAACCAAAAGAATCTGTGCACTGTTGAATCAAGTGTCCCTCCCTGTGACAATGTTGAACTACACCAATCAACTATAGAACATGCATCGCTGAATTTTTCTCCTAAAATCTTCAATTGCTCCTTAACTAGAGCTCTCTTTATGCATGCACCTTCTCCATCATGCTCCCCTTTCCCATGTCCAGCTTCAAAAAAACTCCAAATATGAGGTAGACCCCTATCTACATGCATTCTACTCAACCAATAAAACATACAAGCATTCTTGAATTGACCTGTGCAATTAGCTGACCAAATTAGATGTCGGCCCAATGCTATATCATGCTCCTGCAAGAACTCAAAAAAAAATCAAAACAATGTTGGACATACTCAGACGAGTGAGATCTATCATCACTCATATAAAAATGATACTCTCTGATTATCTTTCGATCCTCCTCTGTACTATCAGGTGCATGTCTAAACGTTATGTGGACAAAAATAGCAATTTGAATGGAATTGTAATACTGAGATTGTACCTCGTTTTGTGGTTGCAATGTGTAGTTTTCTACAAAATCAATCACTAATATAATAATGCCAATCGAAAAAGAGTCCTTACACATCCTATATTGTTGATCCAACCACTGAGACCTATAACTATGCCTTACATACTTGTAGAAAATATTGTCCTTAAAATCTGAAATAAAGTTAGCAACACTGCATTCTTTTGTAACCAACTCACATCTGGAACGTTCACCTCCACTTTGCAAAGTATATTTGACTATCTCATATCTCTTTTTCTCAACAAGATTCTTTCCAAATTCATGTTCATAACTCTCATGAAAACATTGAACAAACTTTGACAAGCCACCACATTGTGAGCACTTTGCATTTAAACAATCATTTCTATAGAAAAAGCAACCATCATCTCTAGAACATAAAAATAGATCTAGCAAGTCCCTTTATGATTTTGGAAGATGTATTGCACCACACTCCTACAACATTTCATTGGTATGCAAAGTAGAACGGATATAGCATAATAGCTCATGGTACATTGAAAACTCCACATGGTATTTTCAACAACAAGTATTACGAATCTTAACAGGCACACAATAAAATGGCTTCAAACCCTCAAAAGTCCTTTGCAAGATTTCCATATTTTTATGTGTTTCAATAATTTTTTTGAACAACATTGTTTGGCTTGATTCCAAGAAATGTTTAGCATGTGGTGTGCAGTCTCAATTGACAATTCTTAACTTTAAAACATCCTTTTGCATTGGGTGATACTCTAGAGTCATGCCAAAATTGTTGAATTACCTACATTATCGTAGGTTAGCTTTCTATCAACATGTGGAAGTCTCCTGAAAAATCCCATGTATCATTTTGAAGAGGATCATCTATTCTTTCTCTTCTTGCAAGTGCTCTATCCAAAGTTTTACGATTTATGTCAAAATCAATACAAGTTTGTCTCATAAAGCGAGCCTTTTTCAATTTATGGCTTACTAGGGTAGTTGTAATGACTCTCCGAGCAGCTCTCTTATCCTTTTCCTTGTTACTTTTTCCAATAGACTTGAGAGCATTAAAAATATTTTTGACAATAATAGATTTTTTTCAGTCTTCTTATTCACACGAATCTTCAATTTGGCTAGCATAGGTCTCATCTTTTTCATCTTTAACAATTGTACAAAGTTATATTGCTCGGCTCAATGTCTTATCACTAAAATATTGGTTGAAAGTCTCTAGCCCATAACCTGTATCAGTTCGTAAGGACTCCTCTTTGCCTTCAAAATTGTTTATAATGTTCTCATCAAATTCAAGTAACCATTTAGGGGTTCTTGAAGGTCTTGGAATATCTTCTTCCATATACAAGGTTCTTCATTTCTCATGTAATCTAGTGAAACATAATTTACACTTGCTTCAATATTATGTTTAAAATCTTCATTTCCAACATTTTCACCTTGAACATTTTCAATATCAATTTGAATAATTTCATTCCCAATTTCAATATCATGTTCAACATCTTCAAATCCAACATTTTCACCTTGAACATTTTCATTATCAATTTCAATATTTTCATTCCCAATTTCAATATCATGCTCAACATCTTCAAATCCAACATTTTCACCTTGAACATTTTCATTATCAATTTCACACTCCATTCCTAATTTGAATTCAACATATTCAATTCCAAAATTCTTCACCCTGAATATTTTCTCACCTCGAACATTAATTCTCTCTTCAATTTGAAAGACCATAGTTAGGTTCACCAATATTTAACATTACCTTGTCTCTTCCCATGACTTTCTAT
>VDFB02244111.1:0-13381 GCA_007258455.2 Sequoia sempervirens | reverse complement strand
GAAGTCCTTTGGTCTTATGCCATAAAGATTCCTATAGGTGGCACCATTTCCTTACTCTCTTTCCTAGAATTCGTACAGATTTAAAGTAAAGAAACATAGAGAGGAAGATATGGGGCCATCTAAAGACACTACCCCTTGAATTTTCCTTGGATTGATAAAGAGTATGTGGAATAAAGAGTTTGACATCTCTCTTTTGTCCTCTATAAAGGCCGTAAAATAAGGAGGACTTTGTTTTATTATAAATTGGCTTATGTGGTTCCATAGTGGGAGGAGGACATATCCATGGTCCCAAACATCTATTTTATTAAAAGA
The DNA here is from genome assembly GCA_007258455.2 of Sequoia sempervirens. Lineage (NCBI taxonomy): Eukaryota > Viridiplantae > Streptophyta > Pinopsida > Cupressales > Cupressaceae > Sequoia > Sequoia sempervirens. Next base: position 13,069 of record VDFB02244111.1, on the reverse strand, counting down.
GAGATGTCACACTTATAATATTTTTAATGTAAGTACTTGGTTGAATGTCTCTATTTGTTTATTATACTATTTGGAGTCTTGATAAATTCTTCTTCATTTACAATTGCTAAATGGCATATTGTGTTTGTTTGGTTAATTATCCTAGAAATTGCAAAACCTACAAGAAGCATCTTCCAAGATTCCTAACATCACATTATGGGTAGCATTGTTGTTTACATGTGGATCATTAAAGAAGATTCAATTAGGCATATTTTATTTTATTATTCAGATTCCTTGATGTATAGCTGCAACATAACTTCTTTGTATACATGTAAGGTCTTATTAAAAAATTCTCAAATTTTGATGAGCGAATATCTTGTTTTGTTCTTGCTTGTATCTTTCTATCTCAAATAAAATTTACGGTCCAAATTGGATGAAGACGCCAATCTATTTGCCTCCTAATCTTTCACCACCACCAAAATCATGGAATACAAATTATAAATTATTTTTTTTAAATGATATAAACATTGATTTACTCAACATTACAAGCCCAATTTTATTTAAAAGATCATACCCTAAGAACTTGAAACTGAATATATTTTTGGGTTGTGTTGTGTTGTTCATATCAACCATCACACAAAGTATACCATTTAAATACAAGAAAAATCTTTAAGGGAATAACTAGTCTAATTATTAGTTGCTTGTAGGGAAATTTTATTGTAATTGAAGAGGTTTTGAATTTGAGTTAGCAAACTAATAGAATTGAGGCTAGTGACACCTTTTCAACAACTTTATCTTCATATAGTGAGTTTGTGAGTTTTCCCTCCAAATTGATTTTATTTGCCTTGCCTTTGGTTAATTTTCCCATATGAACCTCAAGAATCATCCTCCTAGAATTCATAGAATTTAAAATGAAAACGGCTAACCCTTCCTTAACCCATTGGCTCCTTTACCATTCAGTGTTTGATGATCAACCCTTGCCTTCCATCCTAATTTGACATCTCCAATCTCAAGAATTGTGTTTGTCTCTAGAGCGTGGGATTTGTTATGAAAAGCATCAACAAAATCTAAATGCATTCATGTAGAATTTGTCACAACATTGCATGTATGCATTACTCATGATTCTACATATTTGATGACTTCCTCTATCCAAATCACTACTACATTGATAAATTCAACTCTGTAACTCTACAACCTCTTGCTAGAATTAATTTATACACCATCAACAATCTTACTCTACCGAAAACTTTCAACCAAAGACATTCTTCTTCGACATTTTATTTTCATAACAAAAATTTCTACTTATTTGAAACTCCACTCTTAATATATTTGCATAAAGAAGGTAGTTTCTTAGAAAATATGAAGCTTTCTATTCTGCAAAACAGTCTTAAAAGAAATTCAAAGCCGACTCTTTAGGAGCCAAAAGATGCTCACATGAAAGGCCATGAGCATATTTATACAAGACAAGCTACTTACAGTGATCTCGGTTCGAAATTATTCTTTTTATAGTCCATGAACCGGACGATCTGCTTTTTGATCTACAGATGACTTAATAGTAATATGAGACTACCCCGAATTCCATACAGAAGGTTGTGAAACCAGTACGATACACCAGAAAAAAGAAAAGAAAAGGAAAACACATCTCAGAGGTGAAGGAAGATCTTCCTCATGATCAACTAGATAAAAACTCTTAGGGATGCCTGATATAGATGGTCAGATATTTCCCTTTACCTTCAATTATGGAGATTGAATGACCTGGAGAAATCTATTAACTCTTTGTGATGCACCCTCAAATCCATTGGACGATGACCACTGGATAAATGCATAATAAATCATTGCTGTAAATTATTACAGCAACATGTGATAGTACTTCCTAAAGTCGCGTGCAAGACAGCTGGATGCCGACACACAACAGAGGATGACCCCTGTGGAGTGAATTGGGACAAGCCCAGGAGAACCAGAACTTGAAAAGTCCACTGAACGAGAAATAGAATGGTCGTTCAGAAGATACCAATTGATGGAAATCTTCTTGTCAGAGATAGGCATGGTCGGTGGGTCCCGCAGTACGCGGAGTCTGTGGAGGAATGTTAGCACAGAACGTTTGATAGGCGATCAGTGGACTCTTCTTTTGACGTTGGGACTCAAAATCTTCAATAAAGTTCCATTCTTGGACTTTTGGGCTCTTCTTCTTAATGGTATATGCTGGAAGTACGATATTTTTAGTGACTCTCAGGGTCATTCATGAGCTGGAACTGGCTACGCAGCCTACAAAATCGGATGCCCATCCGATGGGCTGTCATGCCATCACCCGCGTTAACAGTCTGTCAGATATCCTGTAGCAGCCTGCCGTCCTTATCTGTCCGCCTGACAGCCCGTGACATTCGTGCAGGTCTGAAAATTACGGCAGCTGACATGCTACGGACCTACTAATAAAACAGTAAACGGCAGCATGCTGAGAATGCGTTGGGATATGCTGCACCGCCTTCACTTTAAATAAGATTTAGTTTTATTGCTTTCTTTTATTAAAAAATAAGATTTATGTTTTTTATTGTTCAAAATAAGCATTAACGTGTATGTAAGAATATTTTATTTAAGTATTATTTTGTTTCACGCTCACAGTAATTTTAAATGGAAATTGGAACAAGTATGTAAATATTTCCATTAAAAATAATAGTAATAGTTTATTTACTTATTTTAAATAAGTTTAATGTATATTTTTTATGTAATTTTTTATTTTAAATTTTGGTGAAGGGGTATGACAAATTCATCTAAATAAAGTGCACATAACCATAGTCTAATAGTTGAAGTTGTTAAACTTGGGCATTATTACTTCCAATTTTATTATTGGTTTCTTAATATAATGATAATTTATTTGATCTATTTTCTATCTATCTATATATTTATGAGGATACATGAATTATAAAGAGTCCACCATAAAAGATGAAAGTTGACTCAAAATAGTGTAAATTTGGTAGAATGAGTATGCTTAATCTTTTAACAAAAAAAGATCAAATATCAATCAACCAACTAAAATCATTATACAACAAAAAATCAAATAATTATCTTAAAAAATATTGTACATATATAATCTATAATATATATACATATTTTTAATATCTATATTGAAATTGAAAAAATGATTTGATCTTTCAAAAGAAGAACGTGGAATGCAATAACCATGTTAGTATTTCTTTAAATAATAACTTATTACATAAGCAATCTAACTACTTCTTAGACACAATAGGAGCTTAAATTTTATCAATAAAGATGAACTAAAAAATATATATATATCTTATATTATTTCTTTAAATAATAATTTATTGGCTATAAAGGTTAAATTCAATCCATTTCTTAGCCACAAATGGGACATTTATATTCATATTTATATTAATCAAAACATCTCATCTCAAATTATCAACTATTTAAGCTATATTTTATTATTATTAATTCATACATAAGATACATTTTAAAGTTTGAGACAACATTTTCAATATTTATGAGGTTCTAAAGTTTACAATAAAAGGCTATTGGTTAATTAAAAAATATTGAAGCCAAATAATATTATAATTAAAAATCAATAAATTAATGATATAACATTGAGTCATATTCATAATAGTTGAATTGAATCAAAAGATTTATTCTATTATTAATTTAATCTAATAAAAAATTAATTTAAATAAATATTGTTCTTGTTAATACTTAATTTAGCTTATTAATTTAAATAAATATTGTTCTTGTTAATACTTAATTTAGCTTCAAGAGAGCCTATGATCTTATTAATATGGTAGGTAAAATTTATCTAGTTTTCTAATTAACTAGAAATTAAGAGGTTATATGGATTTCTTTTTGTCCATTCAACTAAAATTAATAATTATTAATATTAATGTGTCATTATGCCAAATTTATATTATTATAATAATATTTATACAATATATCTAAATTATATCAAGTGTTTATTTTTCAATTGCTTATAATAATATTTATATAATATTTATTCAATATTATAAAAATATAAATTATATTGATTTTAAAATTTGTATATTTTTATATTGATTTTAAAAATTTTATATTTTAATATTTTTTTAAATGATATTATAAACATTATCATATTGTATAAATATTATTATAATAATATAAATTTGGCATAATGGCACATTAATATTAATAATTATTAATTTTAGTTGAATGGACAAAACAAATGAGCAATAAGTAGTTCATAATAATGACAATATATAAATTTAAATCTTAAATTTCTAAATTTGAAAATTACCTATACTTTTACCTATTTGTAACTTAATTTATATCAAATAATGCATATGTAAGCAAGGTACAATCCATTTCTAAAAAAGGTTAAATAATAGTTCACCTTGATTTTTCTTAAAATCTCATTTATAACACACAAAACCTTTTAAATTATTTAAATTTTAAATTTTAATTACAATTAAGTTGTATAAGTGGTAATGTCCATTCAATATATTAGTTGTCTATTTGATTGTAAATAAAAAATGAAATTTAAAATTTTAATTACAATTAAGTTGTATAAGTGGTAATGTCCATTCAATATATTAGTTGTCTATTTGATTGTAAATAAAAAATGAAATTTAACAAAAAAAAAAACAAAAAACAAGTTGTTTAAAGCAACTATAAGGTAAAATCAATTACATTCAAACACTATTTGATGGAGTGAATTGTTTTTTTTTTTTTTTTAATTAAATTTTTATGTCTAATATCATACTTCCTTTAAATAGTTATGTTTTATTGTGGAATTTTATTTATTATTTTGAGTTGAGTAAACATCAAATATGCTAAATAGAAGGGTACAAATGTCATCATATATATTAATTTAATATTGTATATTATATAAAGTTATGATATAATAATTGTTTTGTATAAATTCTATATTAATATTTCTCTATATCTTATTTTTATTTAGAAAAGGTTCTATTAGGTCACCTTGAATTGTTATTATTTTTTTTAATTTTTCTTTTTAATTTTTTTATATAAAGGAATTAAAATTATGATGTCTAAAAAATAATCCATATAACGTCTTAATTTCTAGTTAATTAGAAAACTAGATAAATTTTACCTACCATATTAATAAGATCATAGGCTCTCATGAACCTAAATTAAGTATTAACAAGAACAATATTTTTTTTAATTATTTTTTTATTCAATTAAATTAATAATAGAATAAATCTTTTGATTCAATTCAACTATTATGAATATGACTCAATGTTATATCATTAATTTATTGATTTTTAATGATAATATTATTTGGCTTCAATATTTTTTAATTAACCAATAGCCTTTTATTATAAACTTTAGAACCTTATAAATATTGAAAATGTTGTCTCAAACTTTAAAATGTATCTTATGTATGAATTAATAATAATAAAATATAGCTTAAATAGTTGATAATTTGAGATGAGTTGTTTTGATTAATAGAAATATGAATATCAATGTAAGGAAGAAAGAAAAATCACTCTTTTATCTTTAACCATATTCACACATGAAATGATTACAACATTTAAAAATAATATAAGTATATATATATTTTTCGTTTATCTTTGTGTCAAAATTTAAGCTCCTATTTGTGGCTAAGAAATGGATTGAATTTAACCTTTATAGCCAATAAGTTATTATTTAAAGAAATACTAACATGGTTATTGGATTCCACGTTCTTCTTTTGAAAGATCAAATCATTTTTTCAATTTCAATATAGATATTAAAAATATATATTATAGATTATATATGTACAATAATTTTTAAGATAATTATTTGATTTTTTGTTGTATAATGATTTTAGTTGGTTGATTGATATTTGATCATTTTTTGTTAAAAGATTAAGCATACTCATTCTACCAAATTTACACTATTTTGAGTCAACCTTCATCTTTTATGGTGGACTCTTTATAATTCATGTATCCTCATAAATATATAGATAGATAGAAAATAGATAAAATAAATTATTATTATATTAAGAAACCAATAATAAAATTGAAAGTAATAATGCCCAAATTTAACAACTTCAACTATTAGACTATGGTTATGTGCACTTTATTTAGATGAATTTGTCATACCCCTTCACCAAAATTTAAATTAAAAAGTTACATAAAAAATATACATTAAACTTATTTAAAATAAGTAAATAAATTATTACTATTATTTTTAATGGAAAAATTTACATACTTGTTCCAATTTCCATTTAAAATTACTGTGAGCATGAAACAAAATAATATTTAAATAAAATGTTCTTCCATACACGTTAATGCTTATTTTGAACAATAAAAGAATAAATCTTATTTTTAATAAAAGAAAGCAATAAAACTAAATCTTATTTAAAGTGAAGGCGGTGCAGCATATCCCAACACATTCTCAGCAAGCTGCCATTTACTATTTTATTAGTAGGTTCATAGCATGTCAGCTGTCGTAATTTTCAGACCTACAGGAATGTCACGGGCTGTCAGGCAGACAGATAAGGATGACAGGCTGCTACAGGATGTCTGATAGACCGTTAATGCAGGTCATGGCATGACAGCCCATCGGATGGGCATTCGATTTTGTAGGTCAGAAGGCCATTCATGGTTGATGTCGATCCAAATACCAAACTTGTGCCTCACGAAACCCTTGGACCCATTCCAAATCGAATGACATGCAACAAACTATCTCCAAGATAAAGTGGAAAGAAAAAATTGTAGAATTTTCCCAATTATTATCTTCCAACCCCACAAGTGATGGGCATAGACTGGGCATGAGAGAGCCCTTTTTAAGCCTGTGTTTCCTGGGAAGAAATAATCTCTGATCGGTCTATCATGTACAGGGGAAGGTTTGTCAGGGGCGAATCCAAAAGATCTAATAGTATGTGATGATTTCAAATTATTTTTATGGTGATTTATTTCATAAGGTTTTGGGTCTATCTCATCAGATATGATGTCACAACAGCTTTTTTTTGTTGAAGTGTTCATAAAGACCCTTAAAAAAGGGTAGACAAGTAGTTGTATATTAAGTATATGTTTTATTGGTGCACTAATGTAGCATCACATGATTTGTTATTTTCTAGATATAAGGAATCCATTTCATTAACTTATGAGTACGCCTATCAACACTAACAACTTTAAAACCACAACTACTAGTGTTATAGTACTAAAAATATTATAAATTAAATCAACAAATGATATCACAACTATTGGAACATGCTCAACTGTCAGGTCCTCTCCGCCACATAATTATTGAGGGAGCTTCAAATTAGATTCAATGTGTGTACCCCACACATTATCAAAGAACAATGGGAGGCATTTTAATGTTATTAAATATAATGACGATAGGAGCATGGGGTCATAATACAAATCCATGAAGAACATTACTTTTAATTGCACCTTTGCATCCAACTTTGTAAAGCAATGTGATTAGTGAATGATATCTATCGTCATTGGCTTGATGAGAGTTGATCTTGTTGGGCAATTGCTAATCACCTTCACCAAAGCCTCATTGAAAACATCATCAAACAAGGGTGTTCCATTAGATGATTATGTTGATGGAATACCTTTATTCACTAGGCGAGTAACATGTTCAAGCAAGTCACACATGATGGAGAGAAACTTAATCCCTTGTGATTAGCACTAGTTTATCATTCCACCATATGTGAGCACTTGGGTCATTTTCTTATACACCTCAAAGTGCTTGTGAATACCTAGTTTCAAAATATTGATTTTAGACATATATGATATACTATCACATATAACCTTGATCCATAAACAACTAAAGTGGTCAATAGTTTATGGATAAGCAATATTAATTCATTAACACCTTCAAAAATAACCTTCTCCACACTAATTATAGAATTCAACATACATATGTTTCACATATTTAATTAGAAAAAGAGAGAGAAATAATAAATACAAGAAGTGCTAGCATCATTAGATCTTGATTATAAACACACCATGTACAATCCAAAGAAACACAAACTAGGTGATAACTCTAGAAGAATGAGCTTGGAAAGCTCCTCGCATCACCATGTTTTAATCTCTTTACAAGTGTAATGCCAAAAAGCTTATACAAAGGCTTGACACACATAAATAAGCTCCTACAAAAACTACAAATAGTCTCACCCCCTAATAACACCTATATGTTATCAGGATTTACACTCCAAGAGTACAAACCATTAAGGTTTTAGCACTACACTACAACTTGTTTGTAATGTTCTAACACTTTTTTATCATTCTCCACTATGCATATGTAGGGAAATTATTTACACATCTCACAAACCAAGAAAAGGAAGATCAAACATTTAAATACAAAAAGACTAAATAAAATATTTTAATTCCATCATAGCTTGCATCATAATAAAAATGTCACATTTTCTAGTACAAGATTGTTGCTTAATCTATGTGTTCATTATGCTAAACAAATCATTCACCATGTTAAATAGAGAATTTATTACCGTGATCACAAATTCATTGCGATGAGTATGCAATCAACACCTATGAAAATTAGTGATTTTACCACAAGAGGAAAAATAATGAATTTATCACTTGCACTCAAACTTAGACCTATCCTTGCAATATTCTAATCCACTTCCAAGATCAACACTTTGTTCTAGGCTTTGGTTCTTCATGAATTGAATGTTAGTGACACATAGACCTCAATGACCTAGCTTTAATGTTCTATATTTTGAATCACAACTCCCTAATGGGAAGGCTCTTAGTCCCCAAAACTTACTAAGATTTAGAATAAGCAACTTTCATCCCTATATAGGCATCCAACAAAATACTTTCTCTTCAACCCTTGAAAATTGCACTCACCTACTCTTACCAAACAACCCTATATCTATTTATTTCTCTTTATGTGTGAAGCTATTTTCTATCCCCATCAATTGCATCCTCAAAATCTAAACATAAAATCATCCACTTGCATTAATCAATCATTTTATTTTTGAGGTAGTACACAAAACAATCCTAGATTTTTCATTATGAGAGTTAGAACTAAGATTCAAGGTCAACCCATATTGGTTCTTCCATAAGAAATAGATTGATCTCCTTCACTTAGATATAGACTTTCAAAGACTACACTAATTTTTTAAGGAGCCACATTAGATGCTACCTTAGCTACAAAAACCAATATAAGCCCAAACCATAACATGCATTGCTTCATGAATTTCACTTTTACATTACCCTTCAACTACCCCCAAGGAATAAAGATGTGGGCAGATTCTTACTTCCAAACCAAGCTCTTCAACTAACTTGCAAGAAATAATGTTTCCATGAGAGCATGAATCAAACAATGCAACAAACTTATTACCTTTGGCTTGGTCTTAGTTGTGGAATAACTTAGTGAGATCCTCTTCACTTAGAGTTATGCCATCAAAATAATTCCCTTACACAACATGGCACATGAAATTTTCTCATCCACTATTAATTCACCATCTATTTATTTACTTTTGTCCACATAGACAACATTCTTATCTTTCAATTTCTTTATCTAAGAATGTGCTAACTCTAGAACCAAATTCCAACACATTTTACCTACATGCCCATCATTGTCACAATGATTACAATGAGTTTTATCTTACCTTTACCCTTTTTTTTGCCATATTAGTAGTATTATTTGTACCCTTGCATCTTGGTTCTTACCACCATAATTTTTTTACCCACCCTTGTGATTTTGAGAAGTTTTACCCTTCATATCCAACTCAAGGCAGTGTGCTTATGCACATGTCTTTTCTATGTTTTGGGGATTAGCATTGAGAACGTATCTTGATAGGTGATCCTCCTGCATGCTTTATCAACACCTCATGGTCCATAACAAATTTCCCAAGATAAATTGTTCACTTCCAAAACTTACTTGTGTATACTTGCATGCTTTACCCATCAAATTGCTTCAAATAATGACACTGCATCACTCTTTTTTCTTCATGGAAAACTGGGTGGAATTTTTTCTTTAATAATATTTTTATGTCCTCCTAGAGTCAAACATTAGAGGCACTTTTTGAATATTCAAGGAGTGTGCATATCTCTCTTGAATCATGCAAGATCACGTCGAACAAAAAATCAACCTTGTAAACAAGATTTGTTGGTGTAGAACAAGCTAATGTAGATTGAAGTACACCTCCATTTGGGATAGCCATTGGTCCAAATTTTCAGCACTAATATTTCCATCACATAATTGAATTCCAATATTGTTCTTGAATTTGAAGAATCTCTCAACATAGAATCTACTCCTCTTACTCTACATCCACCTTTTCAATTTCATCCTTTTATTGACTGTCTACAAGGTCCATGCTTTCTATCAAGGAAAGCATTATAATTTCTAACCTATCAATTTTTCTTCATCATGATTATCTATGCCACATATTCTTTCATTTATTTTGAACCATACTTATTCATCATCCTCCCTTTCTATTATCATTGTTCATAACCACTCTCTTGATTCAATTTTAGGTTCAAAAGGCACTAGACTTCCACTCTCACTAGATTGAGTGACGGGTATAAACCTTGGAAATGAGATCAAAATCCTATAAACGTAGGTTATACAAATGCCTTAATACCACTCGATCCATTAAAAAAAAGTAGATTTATACTCTAAGGGGTCACCAAATTACAAATATACAACACTAACCCAATAATAACCCCTTTAATAATATGTTTTTCCACATAAATTGTAGAATGCAACACACACATATATATGTTTCATATACCTTATTAGTGAAATAGAGAGAACTAATAGATAAAATAAGTGGAAATATTATAGAATTGTGATTGTAAACATGATATGTATTGTGGAGAAGCCTAAACTAGGAAAAAATCACATGAACCCTTTCATCAACCCCATCACCAACACTTCCATCAATCTCATCATCCCCATCACCAACCATAACCATTCAACCTTTTCCATTATGATGAATCCATTGCCACTTTCATGAGACACCATGATACTATATCCTTAAGGAATCATAAATTGGGATTTGAAATAGACTTGGATGCATTCACCTATCCCAAGGAACCCTCCAAATGCATTAAATCTCTACACCTGAAAAGTTAAAATCCCAAGCATTTCAAAGGCCAAAGGCCCAAAAATCTAAATGGATCAAATAATCCCAGACACCTAAGTCAACCCTTCCATGTGCACAAATCTGAAATCCCATTATTCAAAAATCCCCAGATTTGAAGTTCATGTAGATTCCAAGTCCAATCTTCCAAATCCAAGAACCCCAAAGAAAATATATAAAGAAAAATCCAACAATCAATGGTCTACAATCTCAAAGGCTCAAACATTTGAAATCTACTTAAACTTAAAAATCTAGTAATGCAAAATTCACGCAATCCAATCTAACAAGTCAAAACACAAAATTGATCTGGCTCTCAAAACTTGATCATGTGAATAGCCCATCCAAAGCTTGAATTTTGAACATCCAAGAATCTTGAAATCCAAAACCCCTGAGCCAACAAGTCCCAAAATGTAAAATTCCAAAAGCAACCACCATATCCAACACAAGATCTAATCTAAAAACCTAGCACGGTGTGTGAAACCATTATTCCTAATCTCCCTTGATCCTATGACATTTACACATCCCTCCATCAACTCATCCTTCTATTCACCCCTTTTACATATCCTAATCCATTATTGGTCACTTATCTATATCTCTAGATCTCTTTCATTCAACCTTTTGCATAATCACCCTACATCTTTCATCCAACCTACCTCCCACTTCATTTTCTTTGGTAGAACCTTAGTAGAAGCCAACTTATCAATCACTAAAGCTCACAATAATTTTTTCTTTAGAACAATATTATCATCATGATCAACATAAAGCAACTAGTAAAAATGGGATATTATTATCCTACCATGGAAGCATGGTCTTTAATCCAAAAATTAAAATAAAACATTTAAAATGTTAAAATAAAAATAAAAATAGTAAAGAGAAAAAATCATCCAACAATGAAAATCATTTATATGGAACCTTAGACAAGTACCATTATGAAAACCCATCTACAAGCACCATGAGTAAATTTATTGCTTATGCATGTACCCTACACTTGATGGTAAGCTCATTCCAACCATTTGTCCCACTCATCCTTTGTACCCATTAGCTAGTCATCTATATCATGCCATCCATCACATTCACATCCACATTCCATCATACTTATCACCATCCTTTCTTCTGGCCTTGAAAAGTGTGTGGACAAGATCTTGAAACTAGTTTAGGAAATCCCTTAATCTAGCCAAGTATAAGCATCGTGAATGACACATATCTATAGGGGAGTATTATTCCTATGTTGCATGGTCCTTAAAAAAACACATCTTATATTTACCCTCCCCATCTTCATCTCAAATTCCATCCTTCATCACTCTATAATACCATCCTTCCATCCATCTAACACCAAAACCTTGGTGCTAGCATGGGTTGTCTACTCAAACAATTCAAATATTTTACAATCCCAAGTATACCACTCAATAGATCCAAATCCAACACTAATCCATAATCCTATTGTAGACACCTAAATTTGGATAGTTAATTTATCCAAATTTATCCATTTTCATCTAAGCTTCCCCTTATCTGCATTAATTAAGTAATATCACTATTATTTAATTAATCACTCTAAAAATTTTCTAATCCCTAAGATATCTAGTTAAATAATTAAATACCTTCCCCTTTCATCAAATAAATTAAATAAATATTCCATTTATTTAATTCCCTTTATGTCACATCCTCCATTATTTTATCTAATCCTAATCCTTCTTCTAATCTCATCATTAGGATGTGCACATGCCTAATCCTTGATTATGAGGTGTCACATCCTCCAACTTTTGCAAGTTGGTCTCTAATCCATCTTAACTCCTTCATCTTCCTCTAATTAACTATGGTTAACATATGCACACCCTTAATTATCATTGGGGTCACATCCTCCATAATCTCCCACTTGCTTCTAATAAGTCATTAGTCCATCTAATTAAGTACTTGCACAACCTTAATCATATGATTAGACCAACCTAATCCTCTTCCCATTCATGGCATGTGTCCTTAAGTCAACCTTATTAAAGGCTTTCTCCTTTTGGGCAAGGCACTCCATTTCTCCATGTGAATTTTTAATTC
>VDFB02244109.1:0-12749 GCA_007258455.2 Sequoia sempervirens | reverse complement strand
AAGACTTCATCCCGAATTCAATATCTCCCCCTGAAGCCTTCTCCCCGTCACCAGTCGGCAAGACCAAAAGACTTCGCCATGACTATATACCAAAGAAAAGACTCCCGCCGAAGTGTTTGATCCCTTAGCTAGTCCGTGAGACTTTCTTTCTTCGCTGAGACTTCTTGGCAGGGAGATAACCTTATGGCAATATAAGAACCCATTTGATGGCAGTCGACAAGACCTATTAATTATCTCACAAAAGACACCCTTGTCGGGGAGACATGTAGCCTTTGGTAAGACCACATGCCGAATTCAATATGTTTGGCCGAAGTGTTTGCTGGTGGTGCGATAGTCGGTGAGACCCGAAGACCTTGCCATGACCTCTTTTCGAAAGAAACCCCTCATGCCGATATGAATTTCCATGTCGCCGAAAGGACGGCCCTTGTCTTGGCGACAAGCAACATAGACGCACTTCATCAGAGAGCACTGATAGTCAGCAAGACATCTGTAGGGTCTTGCCGACTCTTGCCTTAGTTGATTTTCATGGCCAACTGGATTGGGGAATGCATTTCGGTCGAGCTCCCCTAGCGAATATCATCAAGTGTAGGATTTTAATCCTGCAAAATAAAAGCCTCCATTAGTCATCAGAAGGACATCATATACATTTTCATAAGATATAATTGGGCTTGTGATTACTTCACTGAATAATTGGCAGAAGGGAAACCAATTAAGCTAAAACAGAACCAAAGATTAAATCAGATAGATCAAAAGTCAAAACCAGAAGGAAAAACACAAGAATTCCAAAGAGGAAAGCAAGTAACTAGAAGCAAAGAAACCAAAAGAAACAGGGGAATCCCATCTTTGATTCAGAATTAAAGTGGGTGGTTATGTACACATGTACATGCTAACTCTAAATTTAATTCCCTGCATACCAAGTTAGTGGAATTGGATGTACTCTAGCAAGGGTTTAGAGGTTCTGTTTGAGATAGACAGCAAATGCATATTTGGATCTTGTTGTTGATGGAGGTTTAACTTAACCATGAAATTTTTACCATCTGCAAAAGTGCAAAATTTTCTACTCTTATATCTCATTCTGATCTTAAAATGTTGCAAATGATATTAATGCTTCAAGCTTAAGATTCGTTTCATTGTTATAATGATCAAATTGTTATACTTTTCTATACATTCAAACATTCTCTTGCCCCCTACCCTTTTCTCTCTCCCCCCTCCTTTTAAGAATTTTCTTTGTCATAAAAGATTCACATTTATGTCTCATTTACACAAATTTATCTGAAGCACTAGGAGTGAATAAAGATATGTAAAAGATGATGGATTATGTCTAAACAATAACTTTCCATCTTATAGCTAATTAAATCCTTAATATTTGAATAGTTTAGAGCTCGAAGCCATCAGCTGCTCTGGGATACATGCATGTAGCAATAAGGAGCCTATGTGAAGATTGAAATTTAAAACATCACTTTGGTATTTTCCTTAGGCAAAGGAAATGATATTTTGAGTAATACAAACCTACACACATTTCACAATTGATATTTTCTGCAAGATTGCATTGAAGAATTTTTTCTCTCTCTTATACCTACCCTGGCTTGTGACATGGAGGTGTATATATACATTATTCATGGGTTTATTCTCAGTAAGTAGTTGACTCTACAAAGAATAAAATCTCTTAATGTCCCTGTGCTGTGTGAAAGCATATGGATCACTTGTTGAAGGCACCATTTTGTATTCAAATTCAAACTAGTTTGTTCTTTTTTATGTTTCGTGATAAAAGTTTCTTTTTAGGGCTCTAGAGATGTAGCGCCCGACTCCTTTTCCTTTTGTACTTTTCTATCTATTTTGATGTGATTACGTGATTTTCCTCTATAATTTCTTTCATGTAGATTTGTTTGTAACCTTATTTTCTCTACCAATCAATTTGAAAAACTACCTACATATTAGGACCATTTTACTAACTTGTAAAGTCATCCATTACTTCATATATATGCTGCAAGTTAAAGTCCTGCGCTAATAAACTCTACATGATTACAAGAACTTTTAATCCTACAAGTGTACCCAATCTTTCTCAAGTAAAAGTCTTACCTTATTTTATAGTACTTTAAATGGTTAATTGAAGGTGCTTCTTTAGATCTAAGATAGTTGAACCCTGGATTAAAATATGGTATTAGATGGGAAATATAATGATAAAACTGAGGTCCATTGAACACAAATTATGAACATAATTTACTGAACTCTGAATAGTGTTACAATTATAATTATTTCTCCTTTACCTACCTCTGCATTAATGAAAAAGATAGCAGATGTTGGAAGTTCATTACATGTCTCATGTATGTGTTAGTATTTTAATTTTGTTTAAGTTGTTCAAGAGCTTGATTAGGTCAAGAATATGTTCTACAAGCTCTGTTCTCTTGACACTCAACATTTTCCCTACACATTTTCTCTTCAATCCAGATGTTTCTTAACTCCTTCCCTTGTTAACCCTTGGTTGTTCTCAAGTGTAATGCTTTTTCTATGCATCTTGCAGTCTGTATGTATGATCAATCATCTCTTATGAATCATGGATAACTTTTCATGGAATTGGTGTTGTAATTAGACAATTGCCATTGTGAGAATAATCATTTAATTTGAATGGAAGTAAGTCTTTTTCATATTATTTCACTTGGTATTGTAAACATGTCTTTGCAAGATTCTCTCGGGGGGAACAACATAACTGTGATGATAGGGAGAGTTGTTTCTTAACTCCTTCCCTTGTTAGCCCTTGGTTGTTCTCAAGTGTAATGCTTTTTCTATGTATCTTGCAGTCTGTATGTATGATCAATCATCTCTTATGAAGCATAGATAACCTTTCATGGAATTGTTGTTGTAATTAGACAATTGCCATTATGAGAATAATCATTTAATTTGTATGGAAGTAAGTCTTTTCATAGCATTATTTGACCTTTAGTATCAGAACTTGTTCTCGCAGGATTCTCCTAAAATCAAATAAAACGATGATAGTACAGTTTTAAAAGGAATACCATAAATCATTCGAGCATTATCAATATATTGCTTATAGAATACTTCTTTGTAAGTAAATGGAATGTGCAATGATGTAATTGGTCTCGGACCCAAATCTCTCCCCGATAGTTATTTTAGTGGTCATCGCCAAGAGTCTCCGCGATGGTACATTTCAACGCATATTTTTTTAATAAAAAAATTGCATTGTTTCGTCAAAATTTTCACGAAAACCATTGATGAATCACCGAAAAGCTTTGAAAAAGTTGCTATAGCTGCGAAAAAGGCTTTGTTGTAACTCCTTGCCGAATTCGTCGCAATTTCGACGAAGTCCACCGATGAATCACATAAAAGGTTTGACAAAGTTGCTTAGCTGTGATAAAGGCTTCGTCGTAACACCTTGTCCATTTCGTCGCAATTTCGACGAAGGATGCCGACGAATCACATAAAAGGTCCAATGAAGTTGCTTAGCTGCGACAAAGGCTTCGTCGTAACTCCTCGCCCATTATGTCAAAATAGCGATGAACTTCTGGTGTTGTTTTGACGCTTTAGAAGAGCCATTGCAACTAAATTTTGGTTGTAATTCATTGGTGGATAAAAAAAGTGTTTGTCGATATTACGACGAACATTTGAGTCATTTTATGATGCCGACGACCGACGAATCTGTGTCGTTATTTCGACGTTTAATTCGTTGTCAGAATTTTGACAAAAAAATAGCGACGAAATTGTTTTCATCATTTCATCGCTTTTCTGACAAATATTTGTCGAACGATCGACGAACGTTCATCGGAAAATGGAGCCAAATTCAGTAGTGTTGGCTAAAGCATTGAATGATATATTATCTAATACAAGATAGTTAAAAATGATATTTTTCGGCCTTGCCTTATTCATGTAGGAAACATATTTTATTATATGCTAGCATATGGCATGTATAACTAGAATGATGCCCTTTCCTTTTTCCCTCCTTGCACAATATCTTTTGATTTGGTGCATTATCATTTTATTATCCTTTTCTTCAAAATAACATGTGTGTGTAAGAATGGAAAGCCATGTTTGGTAGATCTATTACACACGAAGGAAAGGATACTAATACATGTACATGCTTGGATTTCTTTTAGAATTGTTGTTTGTTTATTTTGAAAGATATTATCCCCTATCTATCTATTCTCAAATTTATTTTCAACAGATCTAATCCCTCGTGTAATGAATGTCGAGTGTAGAGTGTTGAGAAGAAAGGGATTTTTTTGATTTGACAGGAAATTCCAAGTTTATCTACACCCATATGCTAAGAGTTGGAGAGAGGTGAATGCTATAAATACATGGTGATAAGATGTAAAACATATTGGCCTATTATCTATTCCATGTACTAGAGTATACTTAAATATTAATTGTAGATAACTAAAAATTGTATTTTTAGTTTTGGGAGACTTATTCATTTGTATGTCTACTTGGAAAAGTTGAATGGATTTTCCTCCCCATATTTTAGGTGTCTCCCTAGTGGACTAAGGTATTTTAGGAAGTCATGAGAGTGCATCATGACTCCTCATGTCATTTTTGGTGAATTCTTGTTTTGAGGACTTGTTAGTGTCAAACACTGTAAGACATTGCAATATCTTACAATGCACTCTTTTTAATACAAGTGGAGTATCTTTGAGCTATTGTGGATTTTAAACTAAACCTACAATTTTTGATGATTAATAAATTTGTGCATTATATTGAAATGAGAAATACACAATATAGTTTTGATTAATAGGGAAAAACAAGTTTTGAAGGGACCCGAAACCCTATACAAAAAGTCACCAAACGCTGCTACAAAATAAAACAGTCAACAACCAGTAGCATCCCAATTGACAAAAAACCGAACAACAAATTATTGCTACGAAATACACAATATAGTTCTCATTTCAAGTTTAAACAAATTATTGCATTGTTTCATCCTTGATGCTATTTCTCAATAAAAAAGGAACTAATTATGAATGGAAAGGACAAAAAAAAAGATTGCATTTCTTTTAGTTGTGTTTGGTAGTTTAGAATTGGTTGATACATCTTTTTTCTCTAATATAATTCAACATTATATTTTTATATATTCTAATTGAATTCAAGTTGAAGCATCTTAAAAGGATCTTGCTGATATAATTTGTAAATTGCATATGTACATTGTTCAATTAAGATTACTCATCTTAAAAGGTATAAAATTATTTCACATCAATTGTTGCATGCAAATACCTAGTATTGTCTACCTAATTAAGGTCAAATAGTTTTAATTTTGGTTGTTATGTTGTTAAGAAAGGACTAATTATCAAGGAAAGCTAGATTGATAATGTAAAAATAGGCAGATTGCTTCAATACATCCTAGAGATAGGGGGTTCTATCTTGAAATACTAACTTTCATTGATTTCCAAACTCCATCGAAAAACCCCAAATTGTTAATTCCTCATGGTTGATCAATCTTCTTTTGTCTTAATTCTTTCATTTGAATTTTTTAGACTATTGGTGATTGAAGGTTTCAGTCTATTGTGTTTGTGCAGAGCATTGGAAGTAGGAATGATGGTCAAAACAAATAAAGATACCCCAATTGCAGGGGTTTACTCCAATAGAAGGCAAAAGAATGCATTCTAGATAAATGATGACCTTCACATGGTTTCCATGGTCAAGAGTGTAATTAGGATTAACGAGTTATCCAACACTGAAAAGAAAATGACTAGTACTTTTTAGGCACTATTTTGAAGCGCCTCTTGGAGTATCTAGTGACCATGGTCGGTCAAGGAAGAGTTTGTGTGCTATTGGATTTTTCATAGAATTTCCTATTTTTGAGATGAGCTCCTTGTCCAAGTTGTAAATGGAAATGTGCAAACTTTACAAGTTGAACCATCTATGCTGATAATAAAGGTGAAACCTGTGGTGGGTCATAAGAATTTGGAAGATTGTTGGGCTCGAGGGTAGAACCACTCTGTAGATTCTTCATCTCTAACCTTTTTTGAGACAGATTCCATACACATCAATTCTCTGGAGAGGTGAGGATTGACTCATAATTAAGATGAGGATGATGGCTTTCAAAAGTCAACCTAGATAGGCATTGGACTTCAATATATATAGGGCCTATTAAGTAAAATAAGAATCTAAAGGCATTGTATGCACTGTTAAGTTTTAAGATTGTCATCATTACTCATGTATCATATTTTTAATATATTTACTTATAGAAAATGGAGAATAAAAATATTTTTTTTCCTATGCACAAATGGAATTGTATTTTCTAACATATTAACTCAAAAATATTTTTCTATAGGCAATTGATGTGTAATATGCCAATGTTAATTGTTTTTAAAATTAAATGTTGGTTGTTAATAAAATTGTGATAATAGTTGTTTATATAATGTCCAATAGTTGTGACTTGACTACCCATAATTAAACAAAATATATTCCTTTGATCTAAAAAGCAACCAATCATGTGATGCCACATCGACACTCAACTACCCATGCTTTGAATGCACAAGTATTAGTCTCACTTTTTTTTTTGGGCCTTTTTGGACACCTTGACAAAAAGCATGTTGATGTGGCATCATATTTGATGATGTAGCCTTGTAACGAAAGTTATAAGCAAGGGACTTGCCAAGTAAGCTATTGTGAAAAATTGGGTGTGATTTGAAATTTCCATGTAGGATTTTGAGAAGCACGATAGCATATATTTTATATATAAAAAATAAATTATAAATAATATAATAATACTTATTATTATAATATATTATATTTTTTAATAAAACTATTAAATACATATATAAAATGATTACAATTAATAATTAATAACTACTGTAGTTTTATATGATACAAAAATTTAACATATAAATATAATTTACAAAATATAATTAATATATAATATATATTTTATATAATACAAATTAAAGTATATTTAATATAATTATATTTATTATTATATATAATAGTATATAAATTATTATATTATTATACATCTCTCCTATCTTTTTATCTATCTCTCTATCTCTACCTCTCTCTCCTTTTCTCTTCTCATATATCTCTATCTCTATCTATCTCTTCCTTATATATCTATCTCTCTATCACTTTATCTCACCATCTATATCTCACCATCTATCCCTCTCCCTCTCCCTATATCTCTCTCTATCTCATCTTCTCTATCTCTTTGAGCTATCTTTCCCTCATCTTCTTCTCTCCCTCTCTCCCCCATCTTGTTCTCTCTCCCTCTATACATATTTCTCTCCCTCTCTCCCCCCTCTTATTTTTCTCCCTCTTCTACCTATGTCTCTCCCTCTCTCCTCTTCTCTCTCTTCCTCCTCAACCTATCTCTCCCCCTCTTCTCTATCTCTCCCTCATGTACCTATCTCTCTCCCTTTATCTCCTTCCCTATCTCTCTCATCTCACCCCCTCTCTATCTCTCCTCATCTCTCCCTCCCTATCCCCCTATCTATTTCTCTATCTCTACCTCTCTCCCTTTCTCTTTCCATACATCTTTATCTCTCTCTCTCTCTCTCTCTCTCTTCCCATATATCTCATCTCTCCCTCTCTCCATCTCTATTTATCTATCTCTAATTCTGTCTGTTTTTCTATCTCTTTCTCTCTCCCTCTCTCCTCTCTCTATATCTCCTTATATCTCTATCTCTCTATCACTCTATCTTGCCATCTATATCTTTCTGTCTCTCGCTCTCCCTCTCCCTGCATCTCTCTATCTATTTGTCTCCACTCCATTTTCCTCTCTCCCCCTTTATCTTTAGACATGTCTCCCTCTCTCTATACATCCATCTCTCTCCATTTCTCTCCCCTCCTTCCTAGACCTTTATATCTATCTCTTTGCCTCTCTATCTCTATCTCTCCATATTTCTTCTTCCATCTCTCCCTCTTTCCCTATAGATATAGATATATCTCCATCTCTCTATATATCACTTCCTATATCTATCTCTATCTTTCTATCTCTCCCTCTCTCATTCTTATTCTCATTCACTCCCTCTCTCTCTCCCTCTCTACATATTTATCTCTTCCATATCTATCTATCCCTCTCTCCTCTCTCTTTATCTCTCCCTATCCTTCTCCATCCCTATATATCTCTCTCTCTCATTCTTCCACCCTCTATCTCTCCCTCTTTCTGTCCCTATCTCTCCCTCTCTCTCTCCCTGCCTCCTAATTGCAAACATAACATGAGCCTGTTAGTAATGGAGCCTGATTATATTCCTAATTTAGAGGTTTTATTTCATTCATGTTTGGATCCTTGTATGTGGATGCATAGTTGATTTGAAGGTATAACTTCTCCATTGAGACCTTTGTTGCATAAAAAACATCATTTGCTGAATGGCCTACCAATTGACCAAAATTAGTAATTAGTAAATGTATGCAAAAAATAGACGACAAATTATCCTAATTGAAATTCCACACTTCTCTAGTGTACCCATTGTACACTAAGGTGAAATTGCTAGTTAAATAAACTAAAATGGTAAAATCTAGAAAATAGACAATAAGAAATAGAAATTTTATGTTTTAACCTTGTCCCTAACTATGACAAAACTAATTAATTAATTATTTTTTTTAAATGAAAGTTGAGAGTTCAATATTTAAAAACCCTATTATTATGCTTTGCCTATTAAAACAACTATTATTATGCATTTCGTATAAATTTCATAATAGTATGCTTTTAAAAAAAAGTATGTGATAAAATAGATTTAAAAGGAACCACACTATTGCATGCAAATGAAGTTTTTTGTGATATAATTTGAAACTTTAATATTGACTATATCCCTTTTATGATTTTAGCGTTCAATAAGATAATTACTGGGTTACTTGTTTTGAACTTCATTTGGTGTTAGCATTATAAATACCTTTATAAAAGGTAAAGGGTGTGGGTTTTTTTTTTTACATTATTATTAAAAAGATAATGAATTGGTGTATGATAAGGTTACTTCATGGAAGCATCTCTTACATGATTTTTTTTTATTTATCTTATTGTAAATGGAAATAACATTTCCATAGGATTCATCTTATAAGATAGTCAAAGGAAATGCATACAACTAGACATGAATCAACTTAGATTGTTTCAATATTCAATTATGGGGTAATTTTAAAAAATATATTAAATGCTAATCTAAAAAAGTAAACATGAGGGATAGGACACTTTACTATAGAAAAAAGATAAAGGATGGTTCATTTATGGTGTTGAATTCTACGTGTCTAGTTATTGAATCTAGTTCCTCTCCATCTATACTTTTCCTTGAAATCAAAATAACTAATGAATTTTGTTTGGGGTGAAATTTGGTAATCTAGATCTTTTCTATTGGCACAAGTTTGTCTTGTGAGCTATGGATCTAATTTGGTGAATTTCAGTAATTTTTTTTTGACTTGCCTCAAATCTTGCTTCTCTTTGATTATTAAGGGTAGCTAGTGTTTAAAAAATATCTTGGATAAATTGTTAGATCACAAGGGTCTTGTTCATGTAGAATGATCCACTTGAAAGGTCAACTTTATAGTCATTAAATTGATGGATGATAACACTCATTAGTCATGAGATCCTTTAGAATGATGTGATGTGGAATTATATTCTTTTAAATGTTTCAATTAAAGTTTTCCTAATATTCTATCTCTTAAATTTAAATGATACATGAATTCACATTAAATTCTTTTAAGTACAAGAAAATAACAATAAATCACACAAAACTTGCATGGAGTCAACTCATGACACTGATAAAATAGGCAGAGAGAAAATTTAGAATTTTAGGGGTAAATTTGTGGATGCAAGAGCAATATGAAAAATATGATACTTGCTCTAAAATTCAAAAATTAAATTCACTTTGTCCTAATTCTTGTCAATTGGGATTTAATTTTGGGTGTATTATGAGGGAATGCCTTAGTGCAATTAAATAGTGACATTTGAGACACTCTTACAATAAATTTGACTCATTCTCTAAAACCTATTTTCCCTCATTTAATGTTTTCCTTCGTACATTTGCACAAATTTTATTACGCCGAAGGCGTGTCCCTCATTGAGCTTTCGAAGCTCATTTTTACGGTCGACGTTTGGAAAGCACGGAGGCGCTTGGCAAGGTTCTCCATCCATCCACAACCGTTGATCGTTTAACTCTCCTTCCAAAATATCTGTCTTCGGAAGAGACAAGAACGAGGAGAGAGCTAGGGCTACGGGAGGAAAAGAGAGGCCGTTCTTTCTGCAACTCAACTTAACCCTAATCAAGCCGTCCTTTCTGTATTTCGTCCAATACTTCATTTCCTGACGCCATTGGTTTCCTTGCCGTTTCTTGGCTGGTTGTTGCTCCTCGCCTCGGGTTCAGTCTCCTGCTCGCTTTTAAAACAATTTTTTTTTTGAATTTATATAGAATAATTTATATAATCCAAAGAAAAATATTGAATAAATATTATTTTATAATAATAATAAAATAATAATAATAATAATATTAAAATCATTTTCTAAATGATCTATCAATTGATCTTATTTACTACACTAATGTGTTTAAAAAATAAACCAATTTTTTCCTAATTGACCTTTCACACAAAGAAACAAATATTAAATCATTTTTATTAAAGTAATTTTTTATACATAATAATATATTTAAAACAATTTTAAAAACAATTTTTTAATTTAATTTGTATAGAATAATTTAGATAATTGAAAAATTAAATATTTTTTATTAAAGTAATTTTTTATACATAATAATATATTTAATTTTTTTTTTTTTGAATTTATATAGAATAATTTAGATATTTGAAAATATTGAATAAATATTAATTTATAATAAAAATAATAATATTATTATTATTAAAATTATTTTCAAATGATCTGGCTAATTGATCTTATTTATTACACAAATGTGTGCAAAAAAATAAATCATTTTTTTCCTAATTGACCTTTCACACTTCTTCGGCATACCCATTGCACAAGGTGCAATAGCTAGTATAAATATTATGTGGATAGGCGTTACTTTAGTGAGGAATACCAGATAAATCTATAGATCAATGGTTGAAATTAAAAAGATTAGCACTAAATGCCAGATTTCTTAAACATATCTTAAATAAATATTAAGAAAATATTTTATAAATGGTTAATATTTTTTACTTATATTCTCTACAAAGTTTATTATAATTAAATATCTAAATAAAATATGATTCCTATCTTATTGGTAGTAGTATGATTTATATATTTTATTGTCATTATTTTGTGAATATGGTGAGGAGCTATGCATAAGTGTAGTAGCATGAAGGAAGGCACACAAAGTTTTTTGTTTGTTTTATGATTGAGGCTCTATTTTGATAGATTGTTAAATTTTAACTAATATAATGTTATCAATTGTTCATTGATGGAGTTTTACATTCAAAATCGAGTTTAAAAGAATCATTGTCCTAATAACTTAAATAATTTTAAAAAAAATTAAACATTCATTTAAATTTTTCTACTAAGTGATGTCACTGCAAGTAATTTTATCAAACTGACTTCGAGCAATCTCAAAATTAACATTTATGCATCAATATAAATTTACTTGTTGACATATATTATAATGTGAACTACGAATGATGTAATGTATATTGATACTTAAATAAGACCAAATATTAAGGAGGAAATTCAATTAGCTATGTAAGCATGCAAAGCCATATTTTACTAGTTTATTTTAGAATTTGGTTCAAATCAACTATAACACAATAAAACTATTCCTTAAAAATAAAAATAAACACTTGAATCCTTTACTAAGGTGTTTTAGTTAGAAATATAGGAATCTAAAGTTTGAACATGCTTATTAGGGGTAGATTTGTCTTTGATAGTACTTTATTTGTTTGAGAGAGTATGGAATGAGTTAATGTATATTGTTCATCAAGATCAACTTGGAAAAATCCCATGTACGCTAAAGGTGGAAGCTTGGAGAGTGTCTTCAAGGTTTTTAACAAAATATCCAAAAGGAGTGCCAAAAGTGATTCAAATTCTCCACTCGCAATTGCCACCATCTATGCCAACTCTACACTTGATCCTTAAAATTACTTTTGTTTATGAAGAATTAATGTTATAGAATAGAATTTATGCTATTGATTTATGCTCCTATTCAATTGAATTTTAATATGAAGCACAATTTTTAAAGTTCGTGAATACCATGAAGATCCTGATAGTGAAGAGGAGATTGGCATTATTATTTGGTTCCTTAGAGATTTATGTAATTTGACTTCATGAATTTATTTTGAGAACCTCTTGCAAACAAAAATACAAAGTCGTGGATGATTAAGAATTCATGAGACTTCAACTTAAACCCACCTATGTTTTTTTATCTCAATATGCAATGTAAAAAGAAATTTAGTAATGTAAGTGAAATAAATTTTAAAAAGAAACAATATAACATAATTTAATGGATTAAATACTTAAAAATTAATAAATAATAAAAATATCTAATGAATTCTACAATTCTTTAAAATCTATTAGCATGTCTATTGAACCTACAGGTTCAATTGCTAGTTTATTTAAATTGAAAAGCATTGTAGCAACTTGTATGATAAAAAAATATAAAATAAGATATAATACTATTTTTAAAGGGTAGAAAGGTGTAGGTAAATAAAGGGCAACCTACAATGAAAAATCTATGATAAACCTTGTGATGGTGAAAATTGTAAACATTATATTTTCCTTTACATTGGGTTTATTTTGATTTGGTTATGTTTTATATATTGAAAAGTGTTCAAGTGGTGCTTGTTGTGCATGTTTTGCACACATGCCTCGTTCGGAACGGGGACCCTCTCTTCCTATTGTCTTG
>VDFB02244108.1:0-11486 GCA_007258455.2 Sequoia sempervirens | reverse complement strand
TAAGGTTAGGATTAGGTTTGGAGATATAGTTAGGGTTAGGGTTAGAGTTAATATATAGTAAGGGTTATGGTTAGAGTTAATATTACCATGAGAGACAAGGTTTGCATTAAAATTAGGGTTAGGGTTATATACATGTAATATCTTAAATAAATTATTTTTATATTTATATATTTTATATTAAATTATTATAATAATTAATATATTATAATATGATAGCATAATATTTGTAATTCAATTTTAGAAAATAATATATATAATTTAATATTTAAATGTTAAGTTAAAATTTATAAATATATTTTTAGTATATTTATAATATTATAATAAAAAAATATTATATCATCAATATTTAGTTAGGATTATGGTTAGGGTTAAGGTTAAGAGATATAGTTAAGGTTAGGGTTAGGTCTAGAGATATAGTTAGGGTTAGGGTTAGGGTTAGAGTTTAGGTTAGGATTAGGGCTACAGATATAGTTAGGGTTAGAAATATGGTTAACATTATGATGAGGGTCAGGGTTCGCATCAAAATTTGGCTTAGGGTTAGCATTAAGATTAAGGTTACATTTAGGTTTGTTGTCAAGTTTAGGGTTAATAGTTAATGTTAGGTTTGGGGTTAGCATGAAGAATAGCTTAATAGGATTAGGTTTAGGATTAGCATTAGGATTAAGGTTACATTTAGTGTTTTATAACCCAGGGCCTAACACTAATGCTAGCCCTAACCTTAACCATAAGCCTATTTCTAACACCAATTCTTTCACTAACCCTAACCTTCAACCCTAACCCTAAATATTGTTCTTGGTTCATTGTTGTTATAGACAAGTTGGTATGATTTCAAATTTCAATGTGTACCCTTATATATGGGAATTGAGATAAACAATGAGACAAACAATAATGAAATCAAATTGATTGCTTTCCAAATTCATATTCATGAAAATGTATGCATTTTTTCAAGTCAATAGGCATCTTGATAAAGATACAAAGGTGAAGCATTCGACCTTCCCAAAGATCCACCAATCTCAACACTACTCCCAACTATTTTGAGCATTTAAGTACATATTGTATGCTAGATTAGAGTGATGTGTCAAAAGCTCATATTTATTGATGCAAAATAGGTCCAAAGTCACAAATCCGGTGGTAGAGTTAGTTATAGTTTTGCAGAAAATTTCAAGTGCCACATAGACCAAAGATATTCCAGTTTTTTAGGAAGATCATGTCATCAAATTTGGCACTTCATCCACATTTGTATCTTCATCAACATTAACAAAAGCAAAGGTATGTACTTGAATCCCTTTCATTTAAATTTTTCTATATATATATATAAATATTTTAATATTTTCCCTCACCATAATATATATTAGTGTGTATTTATTTATTGCAATAAACAATTAACCTAAGTAACACATTAAGAATTCTACAATTTGTGCCTTGGAAAAAATGCATAACAAATTTATTTGTTGGATGTCATGTTGTATAGTTTAGAAAGCTCAAAATATGAATAGGATTTTAAGTCCATATATTATGGTAGCTTACAATGCAAAAGAAGGAAGGAAATCTATTATCAATTTTAATCTACAATTTAATACCATATGAAAAATCACATGTAGTATTATCTACAACTAATTCTTGACATATTAATTTTATAAAATACACATGTACCATAAAATAAACTTCTCCCAAGAAAGAAACCCTAAGTGAACATTAATTGAACCCTAATTGTAGATTCATAACTC
Source organism: Sequoia sempervirens (assembly GCA_007258455.2). NCBI lineage: Eukaryota > Viridiplantae > Streptophyta > Pinopsida > Cupressales > Cupressaceae > Sequoia > Sequoia sempervirens. Next base: position 9,759 of record VDFB02244108.1, on the reverse strand, counting down.
TAATCATAACCCTAATTGAACCCTAATTGTATATTCATAACTCTAATCATAACCGTAAGGGAACACTTATTGAATAGTAGTCCTAATTGTACCATAACCCTAACTTTGAACTATAGTTGAACTCTAATCCTAACCCTAACACTAATTCTTATCCTATTTGAACCTTAACCCCAACCCTAATCTAGTTAAAAAAAAATTATAAAATTGTAGCAAGCCCATCTATACTTGAAGATTTATCCTTTTTATATATTCTAATATCCTTTACAATCTCATCCTTACTATAGAAAGATCGAAATTCATTTATAACCAAAGAAAGACCATTTATATGTTGATTATTCACCTAGATTGATCCAATTTCTTCCCTAGCATTTTTCTCCTTTATATAATTAAAGAAGAAATCAAAGCCTTTATCTCCATTTTTTAGCCAATTTATTTTAGCCCTAACTTTTAAACCATGAATCTTATTAATTTACAAATTTCTCAAATTATGGTTGAATCTCACCAACTCCTCATTCAAGGACTCATGCAATTGAGATTAGATGGAGATAAAATCTTATTGAAGCAATTCTTTGATCTCCTTCCATCAAAGGCTCTTTTTTTCTGCACAACCTGGAATAGGGACCTTGAGTTGGTAACATTGGAATCCTATTTTTGAATTGATAGTAGAAATTTTTTTTAGCAAGATCCCATCAATTAATTTTTTTAGCAAATATTAACTTCTTATATTAAAAATAATTTAAATATTTTAACACATGCATTAGATGGATCTTTGGTTTTGATGATTTAGAGATATTATGTATTGATAATTGTGTGATTGAAAGGTTTAACAAATATAAGTCATTTGGAAAAGCCTATGAAATCTAGGTTGAGCAAGGGATTAGATATGGACTCTCTTTGCATTGAAAGAGGTGTAATATTATATAAGGAAATTGAGGGAAAAAAAGGAACTAAATAATGATCTCCTTAAATATTGAGAAAATAAGAATCTATCTAGAATTCTAGTAATAATATATGTATATATATAAATTGATACAAATACACAACTAAACAAAAAAATTCTCATATTTATTTTAAATGTTTGATATATGTTATTCATTACATATTTTTTAAATTTTGTATGCTTTTGGTGGAGCTACTATTGGAAGGAGAATATAATTGTAAACTATATATATTTGGCAAATCTATATCTTTAGTATTTTTAAAATTACTTAAATAGTTTCCTCATTGATATCTTGCTTACTTTAACATACACCATAATAGAAGTTCACATGCACATCAATCTTAGAGAAAAAATATTTATTCATGCCCTTTTCATTACTATTTTTGGTAAACTTTGAATAGATTGTCCTTTGTTCAATAACGAGTCTACAAGTGGGATATTCTTGTGTGAATTGATCTCATGACATTACCCTACTCCTGCATAAGATCTACTAGTGCAAACTTGACGTAGTAATTATCAACCCCACATTTAAAATTTAAATTCAATTAAATCTTGACAGCACCCTCCCACTAATCATTTTGAGCTTACCTAATGCATGTTTATCTTGATTTGCATGTTGTATTTTACTTAAATAAAATCATTTAAGCATGTAAAATGATCAAAGATTATTAGGACAATGAGGATTTATCAAAAGAACATTTTCATTGAGAGAAATGTAATAACATTTTCTCATAACATATATCATCATGTCTCTAATCATTATTCCTATGTCATGGAATTGGTTTGGTTAGGGCTCTAACTGAGGAGAACAGAATCCTCACAATTTAGCGCATTCCCTAAAAATGTTACTAAACACTTTCTATCTATATTGAGGTTCAAATATTAGAAGATCAACACATGTAAATTCTAAACATCAATTATTTACTAGTTGATTCTTATGGTATAGTTTTATATTTGCACACTAGTTTGGTTTCTTAGACATGAATATGAACCAAAGCAATACTTTGAGACATTTATTCATGACCATCTAGGGATCTAAATGAAGATAACACAAGCCTCACAATTTAGTAGATTTTGTAATACTATGTATATTCACTATTATTATATTAATATATAAATATATAGGCTTACCACCTTTGCTTTAAAAAAAATGATGTTTGTAAACATTGTCAATCCATAATAAAGTGTAAATGTTAAAAGATAAAAATCAATTTCAAATATTAATTTTTTAGTAGTTGATTATTGGAATTATAGATTGAAGCTTGTAGACTAGTTTTATTTTGTACACATATTTGAAACAAAGAAAATAACACTTAATTCGCATATTTAAAAGCATTTATAAATTGGGGATGACCTCAATAACACAAGCAGGTGCCACGGCCTCTCTTCTCGAGAGGTCTTAAGTTCAAATCGTGATCTTTACAATATAAAGCATTTATAAAATCAAGTCCAAACCTCTTTTAACACTTCAAATAATCAACATCTACATCTCAAAAACATCACATTTAATTCATTTAATTTAAATATCAATCATCTAATATAAAAATAATATTATTTTTAAATAAAAAATAATAAACATTTTTTCATTAAAATAAACAATTAAATATAATTAACATTAATAAATATTATAAATAAGATATAATCTTTTAAAAAAATTATTATTAAAGTTATAAGAAAGATAAATCTTTTCTATTTCCTAACAAAGAAAATGAATCGATACTTCGTAATATAAAAGGAACACTCACCACAATTCATGTAATGAAATGAATTGTGGGATTAACACTAAATCCCCCAATCCAATGACTGAGAAAATGTGTAAGGTGCAAACGGAAAACACGAACAACTATGGAAGGAGAACGGGAATGAGAATGGCAAGTGTAAACTGCAACAATGGAGTACTACAGAAACATAGATTTGAAATGGTGCGGTTAAAGAAATGCTACAGAAACGAGAGAGAGGTTGGGTTAAGAGGGCCCCACATGGTGCCGGACATCGAAGGGAGTGTACCCTTAGAGTGTGCCAGTTAAGCCCGGCCCTCATATAATACCTTGCATTATGGAGCTCAATTCTCTGATATATTACTACTTGTCGAATCCTTTGTAAATAATTGTAAACTTATGACTCCATTTAAGCATTTAATTGATTTTCTTGAATCAAAGCAAAAACATAGACACATAATTGAACAAATTCTCAAAAGAAGAATGACAACTTCATTAACATTTAATTCAAAATTCACTCAAATCCACATAAGGAGAGAAAATATATTAGAATTATACATTTATTCATGCTTATAAGTCATATCTACATACAAATTAAGATAATTTGTATTATATTCATCCAAAACTCAAACAAAGCATTCATTCTATTCCGGGCCCATTGGGGTTTTAACAGCCAATGGCACCACATATATCACTTCCTCATCAGAGGACTGATTCTACCCATATATTCAACTCAAAACCTAGCTAGAGCTTTCATCAGTTCTCTCCCTACAAATGAGCCTTGAATTCCCTTTTATATGACAAGGGAGCAACAAGCTTCAAGCTCAAATGTAATTTCACCACAAATTCTTATTTGAACAAAATCTCCATTGCATTTGAATTTCATTTCAAAACTTCCCACATGTTGAATCTGCAAAACATTTATAGTGCATGGACTGGGGTAACGTAAAAGAATAGGGGAACACAAATTGTCATCAACCTCCCCTTGTTGCTATCCACGCAAAAAATCTAGGCAACCAAATTGCCATGAAGTCACCACAGCAACTTCTTATTTACCTGCCACCATTCCCTTACCAACACTCTGACCCTCGTATACACGTCCGCTTCTAGTTGTTGCCTAATACGGTTCAAGTTGATCCGCCTGGGGTTTTAATTTGAACAAAATCTCATTTTCATTTGAATTTCCTTTCAAAACTTCCCACATGTTGAATCTGCAAAACATGGTGGCACACAAACTAGGGAAAGCTAGAAGAAAAGGGAACACAAATTGTCATCAAAATCTTGGCACACGAACTAGGGAAATCTAAAAGAAAAGGGAACACAAATTGTCATCAAAATCCCCTGTTCGCTATCCACACAAAAATGCCAGGAAACCAAATTGCCACGAAGGCACAACAGCAACTTCTTATTTACCCGCCACCATTCCCTTACCAACACTCCGACCCTGGTATACACGCCCGCTTCTAGTTGTTTCCCAATACGATAGACTCTCAGCCTCGTCTTCTTTATTGTCCTTGCCCAATATGGTTCGAGTTTGTCTACTTGGGGTTTTAACAACCAGTGGCACCACAGCTATCTCTTCATCATCAGAGAACAGACCATGATTGAAGAGAGGTAAATACCGACAGTAGTCCAAGTCGGTCTTGGTTACATCATCAGAAGTGTTGCTCGTAAGGTCAATGGGCGAGTGTTGGAATCCAGAGGAGCCGTGCCGCCCATACCTTATTTTCCTAGCAACACTAGTAATGGAGCACACCGCCGACTACTTTCCTTTGTCATCTACCAGTTCAGCAGCAACATCCTGGAATTGCAACCTTCTATTGCATCTAGTGGACACAAGCCTAGGCTTGTCAACCAAAGTACCTTCCTGAATAGCAGGACCGAGCTTTTGTGAGCTCAAACGAACAAACCTCCTTACTAATTTACTCATTTTCTCTTCTCAGACAAGCACTCAAACTTGATTAGACTGAACCCACAAAGTGCTCTAACTGCTACAAGAATGACACTATTAGTAAATTCTCTTCATTTATTGTCTTGGTAATGGAAAACTTCATCAATGCTTAGTAAAAATGCATGTGCAAACATGGCAATTTGGTGGCACATGTATTGTCACCGTTTAACTTGAGCTACATGAGAATCCATAGATCACCCTTCATGATTGCCAACAATAACATCTTCACATAGATTGAGATCGACATGTCTACACAAGCAAGGAATAATTCATTAATGCTTCACCAACCTTCATCTTCCTCTTGCCAGCTAGAACAGTAGAGATTTACATTAGCTTTTGATCTTCGTTGTCGATCTAAAACCATGGGTTATGAGCTCAAGAGTGGAGATTGAGCCCCACATTCCATACAGGACACACATCTACCTTTTGCTGTGCACCAAATAGCAGTGGGCACGGTCTGATTGGCGAGTCACGATGGTCTTCTCCCTTATCTTCGAATCACGGAAAGAGCCCTGCACATTGCCTGCGGTTGGTATTTAATGGCGAGCTTGGCTAAAGCGTCGACATGACGCGGGTTAATGGATTGAAGCATGTCAGGATTAGAATTAAACCAACTTTGATTTTATTAGCGCTTTCTGCTGAGGGTTTTGTTTCTAGAAGTGCAGTTGGACCCATTAAATTCTTATTCCAACCCTAACAAGAACAAATGATTAAGCTAAGGATTGTATTTGTTGTTATAACTTTAGTTCTAGAGAATTCTTAATTATCAATTCTTATTTATGCATTTGTATATGAATCCAATGGAATGCCTTTCCATATCATTATGGAAAATTTTATTATTGCAACCCTAACTCTAACACTAATTAAACCTTGAACCTAACCTGATTGAACCTGATCATAACCCTAATTGTATCAAAACCCTAGAGAACTCTAATTGAACCCTAACCCTAAAATAGACAATAGCCCTTTCCTTAATTGAACCCTAACTGCAATCCTATCCCTAATTTAAGACTAACCTTAACACTTACCTTAATTAAACCCTTATTGAATTATAACCATAACTGATCCCTAAACCAAATTGAATACTAATTGAACCTTAACCCTAAGTGAATAGCAACCTTAATTAAACTCCAGCCATAATCTTATTTGAATTTTGACCCTAATCTTAGCCATAGTACAACCTAGCATTAATTGAACCTAACCTAAACATGGGGTTCAATTAAGTTTAAAAGAGTTCAAATAGGGTTAAATTTAATTAAAATTAGGTATAGGATTCTATTAGAAGTTAGGGTTGGGGTTGGGGTGAGTGGGTTCTTATGAATAGAGCTTGGGGTTGTGTTGGGACTCATTTGGGGCAGAGGTTAGTATTAGGGTGGGGTTATGTGGTTCAATTAGGGTTTCATTAATATTAGTTTAGAATCATATAGTTATGTTTAGGGTTTGGATATAAAATTAGGATTGGGTTTGGGGTATTGTGTTATTTTTAGGGTTTGGATTATGGTTGAGCATATTGTCTTCAGTATTGAGTTGAGATTCCTATCACTTTAATAAAATAATCTTCTATAAATTCATTCAATTTTTTTTTGAAATTATATAATTTAAAATATTTTCAGAATTACCTATATGTTGATATATATGAGAGATATAGCAAATCTAAACTCTATACAATTTATAGTTAACTTGACATTGTGTATAAAAAGGTTTAAGTTATGAATGCTATAATATAACAAGAGCTGCAGAGCTGCGAAGTTCCTGCCATAAAGTTTTAGAATAGTTTTCTTTGTATTTGTTGTGTATTGCAAAAGGCCTGGATCAAACATCAGAAATCTCAATTGAACCCATATGCTTGTTTTATTGATTGTAGAGTAGTGGACAAAAGCATAGCAATATTCATTACACTAAGACCACAAGGTAGAGGATTAATTGATGAAGTTATTCTTTAATCCTCTTCATAGGAAACATGACCAACTAATTGGTATTCTCTTTTAGCACTAGGATCATACAAAAGTAGAAGCAATAGTTTTAATTTGCTATATATATTTTTTTATTCAAGGGGTAAATGTCATGCCCCGCCGTGCAAACCCCAAAGGAACTAACAACAACGGAACAATTTTTTTTAAAAGAATATAATAACATACTTAAGTATTATAACATAACAATGTATTATGAGGCACAACTAGTTCCAATGGGGTACACGAAGTGACATGACTATACTAATCCATAACAACGATAATAAGATAATAATAATTAAACAATTACATAAATCTATTCATTCCCATCTCATCATTAAAATGTCCATTAAACAATAACCATATTCATAACATAAGTACATATGATAACACCTAAATTATACCGATATAAAGTGTTACATATTTCGATAGATACAACATAACATATCCAACTATTACAAGTGACAGTTCTTGAATAAATACAAGGCCTGAATATACATCACATCCAAATGATAGAAAAATACAACTATCTGAACATACATCCCAATAACCACATATACAATTTACAACATGGTCATCCCAACACACGTGGGAGACAATACATCAATGATTACATTACTTCAAGAGTATAACATACATCTAGTACAAAGAATTACTGGATCATCAACATCTTCAAAAACCCTGCAATAAAAGATACATTTGCAACAGAAAGGGAAACCCAACGGGGTGCGAAGCACGTTTCACCCAACCACCCCCGTGCTAAGAGTAGACAAGGAAGGCTCCCCGACCAAGCACGTCTAACAATAACACAAAACTAACTCCAAACAGACAACTTAACATCAAAGACCACTTAGAAACTTAACAACGACAAATCCGAAAGCACAATAGTAAACCACTTCAGAACGTAGCAACAAGTCACAATCACAACATCAATGAAACTCAAGACATAATATCAAAGACTACTTCCAACAATAACCAAAGACAAATCAATAAATCACTTCCAGAGGACTTTAGCAAATCAACACAAAAAGAATGTTAGAGAAGAGTGTCATCGCATGGTTTCACATGGATTCTCCAGACAACCTATCACAAGGTGCCGCCTCCATCTCTACATGGATTCTCCAGACAACCAAGTTAAGGTGCCGCCTCCATCTATACTTCTCCTGACAGCCTGTCTCAAGGCGCCGCTCCATAGGGTTACTCATGCAAAGTCACTAGCATTTCGACAAGACAAGGCAATGACCTTGCCAACCATGGCCTTCTCAGTCCCCTTTAGTCTATGATAGCACTAACAGGCGAACGAGGCTTCACAATTATCTTATTAGTGTTTAATCCCCACCCGTGGTTTATTACTTAAGTTATCACTGATTAATCTAACTCTATGTGGGTTACCCTGACAGCCCCTTTGTGCGCCGGCCCCCACTAGAGCCACTCTCTCTAGACACTCTAGCACAAGAATATCCAACTCAACAGGATTGTATCAACAAGGAAAAATTGAACCAACATTAGATCAATTACGAGGCATAACCCTCTTGCCCAAAATCATACGTTTAACATTCACAAATGATACAATCCACGTGTACATTAACATCATCGCTCAAAACCAAAACCTAAGAACAACCATCAAATTGCAAGCTCAAAATAAGCCACAATATTCCCACCGCTGGAAGTTCTAATTACAACCTAGGTTCCTAAAATCGGACAAGTTAACTCTAGGGTTTTCCTGTGAGACATAACCCAATCAAAAGAAAATCACAATAGAATCGATGAAGATCCAAGAATAAGCAAACAATGCCACACAATTAATTTCAAACATAATAAATTTTGTCAATCAAACAAATCAATTACTTGAGAACTAACACATAATTTATCTCTAATTTTCTCGATTACATTATCACCTCGTAATATATAAAAAAATAATATGTAATTATCTATTCTCTCAACATATAAAGTCCATTTATATCTATACAATTAAAACAAATATAACAAATTTATACATATAAATCTATCATGAAAATTATCTTAATTCCACACACATGCATATATTTTAAATTATTCAAAATATATTAAAAATAAAACATTTTTATAAAAATCATTTTATCAAATTAAATATTATAAAATTTATTAAATATCAAAAAGAAAATTATTACATATATAATCAAATGTAAAAACAAAACTCATTAAATAATTTAACTAATATATATATACATTTATATATATATATATAATAATATATAATAAATATATATATTAAATAATATATAATATATATATATATATTAATATATATATAAATATAAATATAAATAAAACAAATCGCACGAAATTTTTAAAAAAACAAATTTGATTTTAATAAAAATAAAATTAAAATAAACAAAACATTTATGGGGACTTGCGTCCCCCCCACTTGTGGTACCACGATTACTGCAGTGTATTTCTTATAACCCCTTATTTTTATCTGCTGACCCTCTCCGGTATTTATTGATAAAGTGAGACAATAATTTCAGATCCCATAACTCTTAGGGGGCGAGGTGAAGTGCTGACACCAGCCGACCCTCCACCCAAAATTTAAATTTTAAATGTTTTTTTGTTATTTATTATATTTTTTAATAATTTTAATAATTTATTTCATTTCATAATTTAAAAAGAAAACTTTAAATTCAGTTGAAATAAATAAATAAATAAATAAATATAAATACTTTTATATAAACATTTTTTTTTTTCTTTTATTCTAAATTTTATTTTTTTGAAAATACCCTTAATCAAGGTTATATGTGTAGTACATAGAGTACATAGGTCTGCAATTATGCAGGTTACAAAATAAGACAAACTATATAAAAATAAAGCATATATATATTTATTTATTCTATATCAACATATATATATATATATATATATATGCAAAATTTATAACATAAGTAATATGAACATTCATATTTTTCACAATAAATATAAAATGAATCAGACAATTAATTCAACAACTAAATTTTATATTGAAGAATTTCAGAGGATTTTACTATAGTTTTCCTATCAAGAATCCAAGGGTTAAAATAAATTTTTCAATCACAGATCCTCTTTTTTTATAAGTAGAGAAGATTATTTTCAAATCATAACAGATAGATTTTTCCATAAACTAATACAGATCTACATGCAAATTCAACCTTCAATCTAAAACGATATTTATTTCAAAACAATAATTTT
>VDFB02244107.1:0-59398 GCA_007258455.2 Sequoia sempervirens | reverse complement strand
TATTCTTAGATAAGAAAAATTATCAAATTGGATATAAAAACTCCCAAATTTTGATATAAGAGAAATCAATTCAGGGGAAAGGTGCATTTCTGGATTTCCATCTAGCTTCCTCACGACCTCCATTAAAACTGCATCATTAACACAACAAAAATCACCCATTCCAAATTGTTTAGTGACATGAGGAAAACATTTATACATAGGAATATTAGAAGCTTGGGTTCCCTATGGCTCCAACCCAGGCCAAAAGGACCTCTGACTACCTACAATGTATGTCAAGCAAGAACACATACAAAAAGTAGTAGTCTTATGGAAATTAATTAATTGCTCATTCAAATGGAAGCAAATAACTTTAGCCCAATCAATGAAAATGTTCTCATCACATATTATCAAGATAAGCTAGCACATCCAATCCTCAAATAACTAAACTTGTGCATTCCCAACAATGTAGTGCAATAAAGCAATAGCATCTACAATTTCTCCCTTAAAATGCACTCTTTTGATTTTACTCGGCAGTTGCGACTTACCTTTCTTTTCATACTTCAACTAGGTTTTAGCCATGGAGTTCTTACACCAGTCCTTATTCACTTTGAAAAATTCACCTACCATTGCGAAAGACATGTCTTCTATAGGTTCCCTTTCTGGAATCCCCAGCACATGGGAAACAGCTTCAAGAGAAATTTCTGCAATTACAGTCTCATTTGCGGCTTTAGTTTCCTATGTCTACGGAATGTACCTTCTCACACATGCTCTTATTAGGTCCACACTCAACACAGCTTCTAGAAACCCTCCAGTGTGAGCTAGCCCACTTTCTAAGAGTTTTATATCCATCTCATACTTTTCGTCCCTCTCCAGGAGCACCCAAAATTCGTCTAACTTAAAAGGTCCAAGTGTTGTATCCCTTACGTCAACCCAACGTTCACTCTGCATGAGCAAAAATTCACAGAGAATGAATGTTTTCACTTGAGAAGTACTAGCCTTCGAAAAGAATAAGAATGTAGGCTAAATGTCTGAGTAGAAAGAATGTTTGCACTTGATAATTACTATTGTACTGGCCTTGGAAAAGAATGAGAATGTAGGCTAAATTTTTGAGTAAAACTTCACCACCCACTTATTTCATTATTTTTTAAAGGATGTGCTTTAAATGTGGCATTCAATTTCATTCCTCAAAAAGATAGCCTTTAAACCTGCATGCTTTTGGAAATTCCTAAAAAGACAACTCAAGTTTAGTCTGTACATAGCATTCAATGAGATGTCAAATGACGACACCTTTGAAAGGAAAGATAAGTCCATAATGTCATGTGGTCACTGAAGCTTCGAACCTTAGAACCAAAGTCTAAAGTTTTGAAGTTTTGAAATCTCTAACCCACTGACTAAATCCACACACCATAACTCAAAGGTTACGTATGCATGAACTTAAGTTACTCAACAAAGTGAACCAAGTCAGGGAATCAGATAATTATGAAAGTTTAGAACTTCACAACATGGTTATAAAACTCAGAGGACTAGCAACTAAGCTTTCTTTTCTCCCTTATTTTGAGTCTACAAGCATACATCAAATTTTCATCGAATGGTTGAGTAATTTATGATATAAATAATAAACATGTGTTTTAATTTTTTTTTAACCATTAATGCGCTCAGATTGACAATAAGGCCTTTATAAAATGAATTACAATGTCACATTAATAGCACAACCATTAATAGAATAGTAACACTTAACGTTGCAAAGGACTTAATAAAAATAATTACAATGTCAAATTAATAGCACAACCATTTATTAATTACAACTGAATTATAATGTCACATTATTAAATAATACAAAGACAAATGTAAGCGCAAGTGCCAAGCTTTTGTTGGACCACTAGTGAAAACATAAATGTAATACATGTGTGTCTAAAAATAAATGGGACTTTCTAGATCAACCATGCGCTCTGAAAAGAAACGCATGGGACTTCCGGGATCAACGATGGTGTCTAAAAATAAATGCATGGGGAAAGGCAGGCTAATCAAACCAAGGAAATGGGAGCTATGAAGATACAAAATGTACTTCTCCCCTTTGAAAATAAGAGTCATGCAGAAGATGAGGGGTTGTAAAACCGCTCCCATCTTCTACTTGCAGCTTTCATGCACTAGGAGAGCACTTATCTCCATCATAGCTCCTCATCCTAGCTCAAAACCTATATGAGAAGTCAGGTGAACCAAATCAACTTCTTTCTAATTCCACCCATTCTAAACTTTAAGGAAATTGGCCTTTTACTTTGTAACCATATAACTACAGCTAGGAGAATTTAGAGTATCCCCAATAATGCCACATCATCTTCTTCCTAAATCCTATTCCTTATTAACTCTACAAAATGAAAACCCTTATGACAATTCAAACATTTCACTCAATAGTAAATCCTTTTGCCTTCAATGAATGATTTCAATTTCTAGTTGTTCTCACTATCCTTATTTATGGGCCAACAGTGCCACCAATAGTGCTACTACCAACCTGGTCCATGTGTACACCTCACACATGTCACATGTGAGGTTAGGTATAATCATGATTCATAATTGCAATTCACGCAAACCAAAAATCAACTTAAATTTTAATCGATTCATGTAACTTAAGCCTTACATTTATTTAAATGTTTAATTCAATTGACGTCTGGCCTCTGACAGCCTTGCTACATGCAAAATGTACCTCAAGCTGGGGTGCTGCCACAATAGTGGTTTACACTTTCTAGGAGATCCTGATTTTTGCTGAAATCACATATTTTTAGAAAATATAATGATTTAAGCCTTGAAAATTTTCATTTAAAGGGTTCCAATTGAAGAGGGTTTGATCAAACCACCTTAGACCAATCCCTCTTGGATAGAACCCTGCTAGTTTTAAACCATACCTATAATGGAGTCTCCTTTACACCTATCAAAATGCTAATAAAAAACCACTTTTGATTTACTTTTTGGGGGATCAAATGAATTCATTTAAATTTATTTTTGTAAGTATGTAGTCATTATAAGCTTCCAAAAATTATAATTTTAATTAAATTAAATTTGATTATTATATTTATTTTTCATTTCTTGTGAATGTAGGTTTTTCACTGAAAATAAAGTTTTGTTTTGCACATGTGGTAAAATAGAAGATTATAAAAAAAAATTGAAAAATATGAGTGCACCAAATATTGAAGTCCTTGATCCAACAAAAATAAATAAATTTAATTTTGATTCATACAAAAAAAGTTGTGTTATACGATTTGCCTATGTGAGATTGTAATTGGTTTGACTTCAAAAGTTAAGGAAAAAATATTCAATAAAACACTATAAAACCAATTGGAAGCACTAGATATTGTAGTTTAAAATATAAAATTTGAAAAAAAACAATTTTATCCTTCATGGAAAAAAAATTATGTGTTATACAGTGAGCGTCACTCCTTAAAAATGGTGTTTACTAAAAAAAATAGTTTTTGAAGATGGAAAAAAAGTGCAATCTGATTCCAAAATTTTTTAAAAATATATATTTAGAATCTACGTACAAAATGTCACAAATCACTAGTTTGCATCATCTTTAAATTCCTCACGATTTAGCTGCTATAGGTGTTCAAAAGTGAAGATTTAGTTAGAAAAAATCAGTTCAGTGTCCAGTTTGGCCAACAATTGTAAACAGTATTGTGGGATCACCCACTGACAAGTTGTTGATTGTCAAAATCGCCAGTGCCACTCAAAGTTCAAACGATATGAAATCATTAAAAATCTTGTTTCACTAGCCATTTAGTCCTGCATTGCCAGCAAATTCTAAATCATTAATCATTGTAAATCTAACGGTTAAAGGGTAATTCCAGAGGTTTAAGTTCACAAGACTAGCGCTCTCTGCATTTCATTCCATAATGCAGCTACAACCATACATCAAACGCTCATTGAATGGTTGAGTAATTTATGAATTATGATATAAATAATAAACATGTGTTTTAAAGTTGTTTTAAACTTTAATGCTCTAGGATTGACATCAAGGCCAAGGGGCTGGTAACTTAACGTTGCAAAGGACTTAATAAAATGAATAATGATACCAGGAACCGGGGGAGAAGGTCAACAACAAATTAGAAATAAATAACATTTCGATAAACCCTAACAAGAGTGACAACTTTTAGTGTTTATAATGTTTTTTTTTCAATTTGATGGCAACTTTCTTTTTTCATTTGTATTGTTGTATGTTTTACTTTTAAATCTACATGCAATTATTTCATAAATAGATAATACTTAATTTCTTAAAGGAAAAAAAGTTGCTTTGAATAGATTCATAAACACTGAACTCAAAAAATAACTCTTTATTGTAAATTTATAATAAATATTAACACAACACAACCATTTATTTTATTACAACTGAATTACAATGTCACACTATTACACATTTTTTTAAAGATGAGTAGTTGTAGAGTAGGCAAGCTATTGTTTTGTATAAATAACATAAGCCACTTTACATAGACATAATTTATTCCAAGTTGTTGCTCATGACAATGGATTGCAAATTGATTCCAATTTCCAAGGTTCTATCAGTGACAACGTAATACAAATGTGACTAAAAGTAAATGCATGATTCCAAAGCTTCTGCTGGTGAGAATGTAGTACAAATGTGGCTTTGAAAATAAATGAAAGGAACTCGCCTGACCAAAACTGTTGGGGAAATGGGAGCTATGAAGATGCAAAATGTGCTTATCCCCTTTGAGAACCAGAGTCATGCAGAAGATAAGCGGTAGTCAAACTACTCCAATCTTCTACCTGCAGCCTGCATGCATTGGGATAGCACTTATGTCCATTAGAGCTCCTCATCCTAGTTCAAAACCTATCTGAGAAGTCAGGTGAACCAAATCAACTTCTTTCCAATTCCACCCATTTTGAACTTGAAAGAAATTGGTCTTTTACTCTGTAACTACATAACTAGAAGTAGGAGAATTTAGAGTATCCCCAATAATACCACAACATCTTCTTCCCGAATCCTTATTAACTTAAAAAAATGAAAACCCTTATGATACTATCCACTATCACTAACCCTATTTATGGGTCACCAGTACCGTTACTATCCTAATTTGCACAAACCAAAAAACCAACTTATTCAATTTGTGTATCTTAAGCCTTACATGTACAATTAAAATGTTTAATTTCATTAATGTCTAGCTACATGAAAATTGTACCTCAATCTGACAAGCTGTCAAAATCGCTAGACTCTAGTCACCACTACCAGTGCCACTCAAATGATATGAAATCATTACAAATATTGTTTCATTAAAGTTATGAGTTTTCCAATCAATCGCTTCAGATGTTCAAAAGATTGAGAATTTCAATTAAATGAAATGTAATATGTTGAGGCATTGAAAAGAGAGATATGAGCCTTAATCTCACCATGTGTCTGCATCTAACGGTTCCAGTGTTATTCTGAAGGTTTCAATTCGCAATTCTACTGCTTCAGAGATTTACTTCTGGAATGCAACTACAACTGTCCATAAAAAATTCATCGAATGGTCGTGGTTATATTGATTTTCCTTTACATTCTGTGTAAAACGTTCTTAAGTTTTTAAGCCTTGGTCCTACGTTCTTCCTAGGCGATCCCTCTTTTAAAACAAACTTTTTGCACGTGTGTATTTCTACCACTTAAGTTCTTCCATTTCTCATCGCCAAAATCCAACCCATCAGGTTCATTACCATGATGATGAGCCTTGATCTCACCATGTGTCTGCATCTAACGGTTCTAGTGTAATTCTGTAGGTTTCAATTTGCAAATCTAGTGCTTGAGAGATATACTTTTTGAATGCAACTATAGTCATCCATCAAAAATTCATCGAATGGTCATGGTCCATAATGTCGTGTGGTTGCTGAAACTTGGAACCTTAGAACCAAAGTCTAAAGTTTCAAAGTTTTCAAAACCTCCAACCCACCGACTACAAAGATGACCAAAAAAGACTTGCAACTAAGGTTAGGAAAAGCACCAAAACCTTGACTTTGGTGAATTAAGATAGGAAAGGTGGCAAGGATGCTGCATTTATGAAGTAAAGATCATAAGCAGATTCAATTCAATTGACATGACTGGATGATTGATGGGTAATTAATATCAATATGTGTGGAGTTTGGAAAATTATTACCTCTTAGCCCTCGATTAGCTAAGTTAATAATAGAGTTTGGTGTGGAGAAGAAGGCACACAAAAAGTATGAAAGAGTGGTGTTGGTGGTAGTGTAGTTGCAATAGTTTTCAAATGGAGGCCAACTTCACTCTACATTTGAGGAGGCAATTAAACCATTTTTATGGTGACGCTTCTAACCAAAGATTAATGGGGATGTTTTTATTCATTGATGGGAGGTTGGTACAAAGTGTGCGGATGATTTTGAGGAAATCCCTTTGAAATATGAGGCATAGATACAGGACTAACATGGATGTATACTCCTTGATTGTAGCATGGGGTTTGGACTTGGGGGAATCGACAAGCATAGTGAGAGAAGTGATGGAGATGATTGTACATAAAGATTTCTTGGAAGGATTAGAATCAATACTTCAATGGTCAGTTCCAGGTGAAGGTTTCAATTACCAGGAAGGCTTTGCAAATGTGGAACTGGAAGGGGCAGAAGGATACACCCCTTTCGTGCATTGGTCAAAGGATGAGATTAAAAATCAATGCAGTGAAGAAGCAAGGTTAGGTTGGCAAGCATTGAAGCTCTTTGTAGAGCTAATGAAGGTGGAAGCAATTATAGCACAGTTGAAAGCATAGGAGAAAGTGGAGGCAGAGTGCATGGAAGCACAGGTGAAAGTGGAGGCAAAGTATATGAAACCAAAAGGACAAAATGTGAGGAAGAAGAAGATGAAAGCAAAAGGACAAAATGCAAGGAAGTGGAAGATGAGGGGCAAAGCAACAAGGAAATTTTTTTATGAAATGGGTAGCACTAGTTGAATTTGTAGTTTTTGTGGGGTTTTTGCAAAATTAACGCAAGACTAGTACTAAATTTTTGGCTTGATGGGGGTTGAAACCTATTACGGTTGTATAGTGTGAATATTAGGAAGGGTAAAAGAATGATTGAAAATCTTGTTGAAATATGTAAGGTAGTTATAGATAGTTGTGGAATTGGTTTTAGTTGGGCAGGGTTACTTTTTCTATTATGAAGCATGTTAAGATGCTTTTTTGAGAAAAAATTATTATAGTTGTAGGTGATTTTTGGATGGTTGATGAAAAGTAAACAATGAGGAAAATGATGTAATCTTTATTTTCATGCAATACAAAATACTATTACCAACCAAAAAAAAAATCTAATGGTTCTAGTGTTATTCTAGAGTTTCCAATTCGCAAGTCTACTACTTCAGAGATTTACTTCTAGAATGCAACTACAACCGTCCATCGCCAATTCATCGAACGATCGTGGTTATATTGATTTGCACTGACACTTCGCCACTGCATTTTTTTTATTAGTTTGATATTATGTTTAATTCACTAATGTTTTTTCCTTAATCTTTTGAAAATAGGTTTAATTCACCAATGAATTTTATTTTTTAGTTTGAAAAAAGTTTTAATCGCCAACAAAATTATTTTTTCTAGTTTGAAAACAGGTTTAATTCGCCAATCGAAATATTTTATTGGTTTGAAAATAGATTTTAATCACCAATGGAAAAATTTTAGTGGTTTTAAAAAATTTGCATTTCGCTAGGATTTTCCACAGACTTCTAGTGATTAGAAAAGATTTGCCAATGGACATTATTTTTTTTACACGAAAAATGAAAAAATTCACCACTAAAATTAATATTTTTATCAGGAAGTATACAAGATTCGCCAAGATTTTACACCTTCGCTGAGGGGGGGGGTTCTTAAAGTTTTCCCTGCTTGCGAAGAATAATAACTTCTCACATTAGATCTACAATTAACAATCCTATGATGAAACTTGTTATATATACAGAAATAACTATAGAAGGACTAAGAAGTCATAGAATTATTATTCCTTATCATTTTATTTTTGCATTCATTAGCCTTATGACCAAATTTATTGCAAGCATAGCACTGACCATGGAATGATTGAGATCTCATAGCATTGTACCTTGGAGTTTTGAATGATTTCAAACTCATCTTGCTTTTGCACTCAACTTCCTTATGACCAAACTTATTACAAACATAGTAGTTACCATTGAGCCTAGTAGGAGAACTTTGTTTAGAAGCACACATCCTAAAGTTCTTCTTGTTCTGTAAAAGAATGAATCCACCTTCCTTTTTTCTATCTTGATTTATCTTTGCATCTCTAGAGAATGTCTCCTTCAGTGCAAGATTTCTCCTCCCTTCTTTTAGGCTTCCCTTCTACTTTGAAGTTATCATACAGATTTATAAAGGCACTAGATATAAGACTTTTCTCTTTTTCAAAACTAAGTCAGGATTTCTCTTTAAATGGATTTTGAGAGTTAATAAATTCATCAAGAATTTTAGAACCTTTTCTCAGTTTTAGACCTTTTTCAATTTTCTCTTTTTCTTTTTCAAGTTCTTTTCTTAGGGATACAAGCTCTTCCTTAAGCTTTAAACATTCAACAGTTTTATCATTGAGCTTGGTATTCAAGAAATCCTCAATCCTCTTTCCTTCTTCAAATTTGAATTTTAAATCTAAGATCACATCTTCAACTTCTTTGACTTTCATTTCACATCCATTTCCTTCTTCTATTTAAGATTTCAATTTTCCAATTTGTTCTTTTGAATTTTTAGCTTTGCCTTCAATTTGTTAATTATCTCTTTTGATTTTTCTAGCATGCACTGATATTTGATATTTTGCAATCTTGTTTCATTGATATCTTCAAGAGAAGACTGGAGTTCTCCTTCAAAATCAACTTCACAATCATTTGTATTGATGTCCCAACCTTCAGGTTCCATTCCTTCTAGATTTGATTCTGGAATGAACATATTGATTTTTGCCATAGACCCCATGTGTTCAAGAGTAGGATCAACCTCTGTTGTTAAGCTTCTCAAGGTACTCAACTCTAATTCCAATTGTTGAACACAATGATGTGTTGAGAGGGGGGGTGAATCAACATATATTAAAACTTAACCATTTCCATTTGCATATTAAACAATAGATCACATAGACTAAAAAATAGCAGAAGAGAAAACATGCACTGCACAAAAGACACCATGATCCTTACGTGGAAAAATCAATGAGGGAAAAACCACATTGAGGATTAACTCACAATATATGTAGCTCATTGCTAACAAGAATTACAATGTTACAGTTTAAGGCTCACTTCTTATGGACTTGTAGACTAAGGTGTACAACCTTAGGGAAAAATACAAAGGACCTAATGAGACTCACTGTCTCAAAGTAGGATACATGAAAATTATAATGATAAATAAGGATATGAACTGCTATGAAGTTCAGTATCCAGCATATGTTGATGTTGTAGTCTCTTTTTTGTACAATTAACCCTTCACACTAAATTCTCACACTTCATCTTCAATATGGTGCACTATCACAATTCTCTGAACCACAACACCTTCACAAATGAATTTTATCTTCTATATATATCCTCTACAACAACACAAAACCTTAATTAGGTCAACTCCAAGAAAACCTTTAGAAGAAAAGTATGATATCACATTGGTTGGCTCCAAACATATATAATATTGCAAGAAAAATACTTTTGGATCAAAACACGACACAATAGGAGCCAAACATCATAACACATTCACTGAAACAAGATTCATTAATCAGGATCAACCATAGATGAAGGAAACAAGTTTGTCAACCTAAATAATGACAACACCACCAAAATTGCCATATATGTTCATCTTTACACAACTGGGGAGAGATCAAAAAAATCATGCAGTCCAAGATGTGAACAATGTAATTCATGCACAATATCTCCTCAATCATCTCCTAAAGAAATTGATCGTCACATGCTGGCACAAGAGAAGAAATATATCGAACTGATGAAATAGAGCATCCCAAAACACTGTACAACTCTATCATATTAAAATTGATCTTGCGGACCACCAAAACACCTAAGACTTACAAGGAAGAGTCCATATAACTCTATGAACATATCCCCAATTATGCACAGTCATATCTATCTCACTAGGGGAATGCGGAACATTTCAATAGTCCCCTATCAACATTTTATACTACCAAAACATAGATTGGAACACTATAATTTATAACTTTCATTGTAGAAGGTTTGATAATATGAACTCTTGGATATAACACCTTCACATATTATCCTTCTTATCTTATGAATTGCAAGACAAAAACTTGGACAGTGGAGGGATGTAGACCAAAATACTATGACTCTGCCTTAGAGTATACACTGTAAATGCCTTAGCCAATATTCTACAACTTATCCTAATATGTGGTACATAAACTTGGAATGATATCAAAGTAGGCACACTGTAAACATATCAGAACTTGTGGTTTTGGCCTTTGCAACATACTTAGTCATCAGACTTAATACCATTTCAACCTCATACTATATTTTCTTACAGTACCAATATAAATCTTTGCACTTCCATTATCATTGGAGTATTATACATTCTTTAGCATACACATTTGGCATCAATGATAACACATCTTGGGTTGGCATCAATGGCAACACTTATTGCCAAAAATATGTCTATATGGTGGAATGTTGGTTTGAATGGAAAATTGTTGGCTTTATCTCAAGGTTGCTTTGCAAAAAATTGGAACTCTCGAGGGATTAAAGACCTTCAAGACCTACTTATTAATGATAGCTTGGGCTCTTGGGAGTAGTTGATAAGTGCTAAGTATAGACTACCCATGTCCCAAAAACAAATATACCATGATCTATAATAGCTTAGGGGATTGGTTTCTTGAATCTACAATGTGTGATACAGATGTTCTAGATAGAATAAAGTTGGAAGATGGCTCTAATTTTCTTACAAAATATGTCAAAAACATATACTTGATGCTTGTTGGCTTAGGAGAGGAATTTGAGTGGTTGAATTCCTCTTGGCACTTGACATGTCCTGACTCTAAATGGACTAAAATCCTTACCCATCTTTGGCATTATGTTGTTGAACCTAAAAAGGCTTGTTTTTGTTAGTTTCTTATTTTTAAAAAATTAGTTGTTGGGCATGTTTTGCATAAGTATGGGCCTCCTACTAGAAATTGTGACTGTTGTTCTATGCCTAAAAATTTTAAACATTTGTTTTTTGATTGCCAGTATGCTATTTTTATATGGTCTTTATTTTTTGGTCATCCTTTGAATTGGAATGATGATATTGGTTTTTCTTGGTATGAGATTCTTGTTGGGTATGTTGAGAGGTTTGATGATACTTTAAATAAATTTTGGCTTGTTTTTCGAATGAAGTTTTTTGTTTTTTATGGAAAAAGAGGAATGAAGAGGTTTTTTAGAGCAAAAGAAATCATCTTACTGAGTTTAATAGTGAACTCACTTTCTTGAATATTATGCCATAGGTATCAGCTACCATGGAGATTCCTAAAGGTCGTTTCATGATCCTATTAAAGGAAGGTGTCATGTTGGTTTACGAATTTGAAATTACATCAACTCATTTCTTTCCACAAGGGAGGAACAAATTGAACAAGGATGAGCTAGAACTGCTGAACAAATATTTGGAAGAGAGGAAGATAGATAAAGCATATATGAAAGAGAAAAAGGGCCAAGAGAAGGATGGTGATCAGCCTGATGTCA
This sequence comes from Sequoia sempervirens, assembly GCA_007258455.2. Lineage (NCBI taxonomy): Eukaryota > Viridiplantae > Streptophyta > Pinopsida > Cupressales > Cupressaceae > Sequoia > Sequoia sempervirens. Next base: position 47,751 of record VDFB02244107.1, on the reverse strand, counting down.
TGAATATGGATCCTAATCTAATCCTACCTCCTATTAGCACTTATGAGGTTGATAATGTAGTACCAATATAATAGGAGCTTGGGACTAGTTTTATTTTGACTGTTGTTCCTATAATAGTTTTAGGAACTTCAAACTCGATCATAGATTTTGGTTTTTTATGTCTTGTAATCCTCTCTAAAACCTTCAGGAATGATAGCTCCATATGATGTACCTTTTTTTGTAAACTGTCTCTAATATAAAAAAATAAGCAATGGGTGTATCAAAGCTACTTGAAAGACATGTTATTTATTTTTTTGGTAGGTTATGCATTCCCTAATGTGTTTGAGGGAACCCTCTTTAAGGCTTTTCCAAGAGAATATTTCTCTAATTTATATATAAATATTATAGAATCATGGGGGTCTTTCTAGTGGTACATCATGAAAAGCTCTCAAAAATTTCTCTCCTTCATTTTGGATTCAAGAACTAATAAGATTATATGTTTATAAAGAATGGGATCATATACCACTATAAATTTTTCACCTCACATTCCCATCAAGTTAGTAGAAAATATGTTTTTAATGTATTATTTCATAATAGAGACCTTCCAATTGGTAGAAACAACAAAAGTAGAATATATGGTAGGCATCGTAGAAAGAACATCAACTACTACATTATTTTTCCTCTCATGCACTCTATATCAAAATCACAATCTTGGAGCTTACTTACCCATTTATGTTTCCTATCATTAAGTTGTATCAAAGATCAAACTATTATGATATTTTTTTACCGCAAGTCTTCAACAAACAAACTATTATCAAAACTTGTCCAAATCATCCATGATAACAAACATATCTCCTTTTCAGATTTTGTCAACTTCCTACTTTCAAAAGATATGGGATGCCTCTTATGTACTAATATATTTCCAATTTATTCTCCTAAAGCATCAAATTATACAACAAATGGAAGTGAATAATTTGAAATAGCAAGTACAAGACATGAACTCACTATCTCCTCAAGCTTGTCAAAATCTTCTTGTTCTATTTTTGTCCACGCAAAAGTTTCCTTCTGTCATATTAGATATTAGTTAAGGGTGGTGCTAGCTATGAAATCCCCTTAATAAATATTTTGTAGTAACTACAAAGGCTAATGAATCCTCTCAACTATGTCAATTTTTTAGGAGGGCAATCCAATATGGCTTGGATATTTTGTTGATCCAATTGAATACCTTGAGCACTAATTACATGGTCCATGTAGAAGATCTTTGTCACCCTAAACTCACATTTGGATTATTCTATAAAGAGAGTGTCACTCTAATATTCCAAGGATAGTATATGAATTCCTCAAATGATCTTCCTAATTATTTTTATAAACCAAAATGTCATCAAAGAAAATCAAAAGAAACATTCTTAATTTATTACTAAATACTCTCAATTCTTGCATGACTAGAAGGTACTTAGAGCATTTGTGAAACTAAAAGGCATGCCCAAGAATTCATTTTTCCCAAATGACATCTAAATTCTATCTTATGCATGTCCTCGTTGCTCACATGGATTTTGTGGTAGCTTGATTTCAAATCAATCTTTGAAAAAACAAATGGTCCATGCAACTCATCAATAAGCTCATTGATCTTGGGAAAGCCCGATATCTATTTTTTATTATATTCTTCTTCAAGGATCTATAGTTGATGCATACCTCATGGTGCCATCTTTTTTCTTCACAAGGACCATTGATGTAAAGTAAATGGGTTAAAACTGGGCTTGATGTGACCCATCTTTAATAGCTCATTTATAACCTTCTCTATCTCCTCTTTATACATTTGTAGGTGATGGTAAGGTGTATTCATAATAGGATAGAGCCCAATTCCAATTCTATGATGTGCTAGAATCCTCTATTAAGTCCATTCTCTAAACAACACATTATACTTATCCAAAATATTTTAAATATCAACATGATAAGTACACTGCTTACCCATGAATGATTTTATAAGCATCACTAAGAAAAAAAAAATTGTAAGAAATTTGTCTCTTATGAAAACTCATCTCCATTATTTTAGTTGTGACCACTTATAGTGATCCATTTAGAAATAGATCTAAGCACCACATTTTTCCCTTCATATTTATACTTTAACTCCATAAATTGATAATTATGTGAAAATGCAACTATTGTACACCCAAAACCATGCCAGTCTCTCCTAATCCCACAACATAGAAATCATCAATAACTTGCTACTTATCATACTTTCTTATTGTATCTCTAAAAAGATGACTTAAAGCATTTTTTATTAATATAATCTTATAAGCCAACATTTCCTATAAATTTGTTTAAGAAAAAATGAATTTAATATAAGTCAACTAGATACCTCTCAAGGTTAAACACTTTAAGGAATAAATGTAGAGGGTCAATATACCATGTTGAACTCATACATCAAAAAAAGTAAACTTTAAAATTTGAGATAAGTGAAATGCAAGTTTGACTCCTAAATTCTCTACATCACAATTAGGAACGAAGTAAGAAAGTGATAGAGCATATGCATTATAGAATCATGTTTTCCCCACCCCTTTCTAGGTTTACATTAATTTGTAGACATCACATAACCCAACTCGTAGAGAATAAATTTCATGAACCTTTTATTGTACAAGAAGTGCTCAATAGCCAATATTAGGTACCAATAAGTGCAAACCCAAGCTCTACAATGTAATGTTAAGATTTCATCAAATGTTGTCATGTGTCATCATGATAGATTATACTAGTTATAGTTAATTGGGTTAAGACCTTGAGAATAGGTCAGGAGAGTTAGAGGAAGATTATAATCTTGATAAATTCAACAACCTTAATGAATATAAGGAACTTAAAGAATCACATTAATAATTATGAGCTTATAATAGGATTGTGCGAAAGCATTTGTCTAATATCTCAGTATAGCCAACCCAATGTAAACCATGGGTGTTACTTAGCCACTGCAATATAGCTTTCTTGGATGACATGGAATAGGATCCATCAATGTTTAGATTCACCCTACTCCATTCCTTATTGGTAATGATTCACCTTACTCTATTCCTTATTGATAATTCTTTAGGGACTTGTAACCAAAATCATTGCCAGAGTTATTGATTACAATAGAATCATTTTATGTTGAGATTCAAAACAATATAATTATGATAAATTGTCACTTACCACACATTTTTATTATATCTCTAAAAAGATAAATAAAAGTATTTTTTTATAATATAATATTATGATATATCTTTTTATAATAGATTCAATTATGTTTGTTTGGTTACATGTTCATGAAAATAATGGTTGAAGTTGACACATATCTTATCTAAATTTCTTGATGCCTTAATACCAATTAGGGATCATAAATTACAACCAAAATGGTTTTTGCAATTAGAGAATTTACTATCACCAACTCTTTCATCCTTGCAAACCCTTGCAATGAATTTGTGTGAAAAGTTCACTTTGGACTGCCAATAGATATTGGTCATGTTGCTTGTACATGGATTTTTTTATTACTTTGCAAGTGCATAGCAAAAGATATATTTGAAATAAATGCACAATGTCATTATATGATCCTTCTAAACATGTGAATATCATGTAACAATTTATTAAAAATTAAGCACAGTACAATTATAAGACATAAGGGATTTCATATGAAGGTATTTTAAAAAGTATCATCAATATTAAAGGGTTATTAATTAAATTGATTGACCACAATTGGTGAGGGTGATGACAAGTTCCTTAGTTACACCATCCACCAAGATTCAAAGTCCAGAAGATACAAATATCAACATAAACTTGTATTCTCTTATCGAATAGCAAAACAAACTCATGAATAATATAAAATCCTCCATCAAAAAATCAAAATGAAAATGAACATAGAAAAAAAAAAAAAAAAATTCCCATTGGACGCTTACATTGATATAACAATTCGTTTTGTCGACTCAGTGGGATACAATTTGTTTTGCCGACTGAGTGGCATACAATTACCAATGTAATCAGAACAATAGAACAGACGAGAGTAACAATTAGCAGCTTCTAGGAGAGAAGGATGTCCCAAACTCTGACAACAATAAGGCCTGAAAGAATATAGAGATGGGTTTGAGACTCGGATGATAACTCTTATCAAACTGCTAGCTCAGATATTCTCGTAAAACCCCAGCTGGGATAGATACCTTGGTCTCTAACTGATATCTTTTTCTTTTGAGTCCCAGTTGAACTTTCACCAATAATGCGGAATAAAACAATCCTGCAATAGGGTGCCTCTTAAAATATAAATCTGTAGATACTTTGCAGGCCCGATCAGCAGACTTAAATATTAGTCACATATAACTATTTCAGAAGAGTCTTCTCGGGAGGAGCAACCGTAGACCAGGTGTCTACACGTTCTATTGCTTTCGCAGCCTGTCAATCATACAAATAAAACCAAGTTAGATAATAAAAGACATAAATCACAGTCACCGCTATTCAGTTCTCTACTAATATTCTTCTCATGAAATTGCATTATGTACTTACTTCTCGGTCCCAATCACAGCGGTAAGTGAGTATGATTAAAACAAGTGTCTGGACCGCTGTCCCACTTATCATTCCAGCCCATATCCCCTGCAAACCACAAACAGTTAATGCCACAATGATGAATATTCATATGAGTGAGTTAAGTTGTATGCCTATGTTAGTCAAAGCAGCTTCCTGTGACATGAAATGGAAGAATCTGAGACGACAAAAATGATATTGTACGATTTGGGTCATGAAGCTTATCAAATTTACAGTTATCTAAAATCATGTTCCTAAGTTTTAAACCCTTAACAGAACAATGTAATTAATTTTGAGCAGGGATGGTCACTCACCAAAACTCTAAGGTGAAACACCCAACCAAGAATCACACCAAATGGAACACCAATTACATAATAGCAAAAAATATTAACATAAGCAACAACTGACTGCCATCCTGATCCAATGGCTACTCCTGCAAGCACAAATACATTATATAGAACTGTCAGCGACAGTGAACAATTTACAAGATTCTTTCGAAAATAAATGGTTTGTGTTTTCATAAGATCAAAACTACTAAAAAGTAAAAAAAATATAACCTGAGAGAACTGGTTGCACACTGTTCAGGAGAATAGTGAATGCCAGCAAGTAAGCCAATCTGGATACTGCCTCAATAATGATTGAGCTCTGTGTGAAAATCAGAGCAAAATCATTTCGAAATGCCAGAATGAGAACCCAAAAGAAAAGACCGATCCCCATGGAGGTTGTTACTGCCACAATCACTGCAAATTTTGCACCTTTTCCATTTCCACTCCCAAGCTCATTGGCAACCCTCACCCTGCCAATAAAAAGAAGGTTTAATCATTAGCAAATTAAGAAAATCGGAACTTCTTATTGGTTGCTGTGTAAATTTTACGTAAGTAGAAACATACCCAGTGGCAGCTAGAAATCCCAGTGGTATCATCACCTCAACTCCATTGATGTTCATGCTAAATGAGAAACAGAGAAAAAAGTCAGCATATAGCCTCCAGAATATGCAACATCATTGCTTGTAAAATATAGGGGTGACGTATAAGACTGTATACCAGATGGCAAGTGAATCCACCGCAACCTGCGCATTTTTGAGGTTACCAGTCAGGAGAATCAATACTCTGTAATACCATATTTCCAAGCTGTACAGAAAAAGCACAGAAGTTGAAGAGATTTAGTAAGAGAGAGGCTGCCAATCTTGACCAGGCAAAACTTGAACTTAGAACTCGTGTCATTTAGTTGTAAGTATAAAGCCACACCAAAAAGCAAGCGGTTGATACTTACACTAGCATTACGCCCGAAGCCACAGACAACTTGATGAAAGGCCAGAGGTCCATGAATGCCTCTCGGGAAAATCCTCTCCATGTGAGCGGGCAGCCCCCGTAGATGACATAGAGAAATTGGCCAATGAGAGGCAGCCATAAAGACAAGTTCAATGTTATTGCTGCTCCCACGATCCCCATTTCAAGGTGTGAAATTAGGAGCCAGCTCAAAAATAGATGGACAATAAACGCCGCTCCAGAAAGCCATGCAATAACTGCATTTTTAAGCTGTGATTGCAGATATCTCTGAAGCGGAAGAGAGAAAGCATATCCAATATGCTGAGGAATAAACCAGATAGAGAGAGTGCCAGACAGTTCGGCTATTTCATCACTTTGCCCCATCAATTTCAGAAGAGGGGTTGCAAAAAGGTATATTGGTAGCAGCAGGAGTGAAACGAAGAAAAGCACAATCCATGAGCGCTGCAGATATATTCCCATCATGTGATACTTTTTAGCCCCAAAGGCTTGTCCACATAATGTTTCTAAGGCACTACCCATACCTAGCTGCAGGACAATTCAATGGATTTATAATTAAAACTCAATATCTCAAGTTTTCTAATGGATCCATTTGCAATTTGTAACAATTACTATACAACAATTATCGCCTGAAGATTGCTCCAGAAGTAGGAATCGGAAAGTAAGTTTTAAATGTTCTCCCACGGTGATCCCAGAAGTAGATAATCAAAACCTACATGACATTAATAAAATTTAATCGAGTAAAATCCCATTTTGGAGTACGTACATCTTCACCATTAGGCCAACTCAAGTTGATAATTTAGAGGAGATCTCATTTCTTTATTATAGAAGTTCCTGTAATATTTCTTCTGACAACATGACTTAATAATGTAACTATGCGTTTTATTCTAGAACAGTCATCTTTTTGTTTTAAGGGGGCATGGTAGAGTATGAATTTTGTGTAGTTTGTATACAATATGAATGTTGTGTAAATATTATAGAATATGCATGTTGAAGAGTATAGATGTCGTATAACATGGAAACTGGTGGGGTATTCAAACATCAGTGACCCTTGTGAGCTGTTTGTCACAATTTATACCTAGTAATGCTATGACGGACCTATACGTGGTTGTATGTGTTCTGAAGCATACACCAGTGCCACTTTGAGCTACAAAACAACATTGTGTTGAAGCTTTACAATAGTGCCAATCTGAGCTACACAACAAAATTGTCTTAGCCACTTTGAACTACAAAACAACATTGTGTTGAAGCTTTACAATTGTGCCAATCTGAGCTACACAACAAATTTGTGTTGGAGATTTACAACAGTGCCAATCATATAGCTGCACAACAGAATTTTGTTGGATTTTTACAAAGGTATCAGTCTACATGACAAAATTCTTTCGCAGCTGCAAAGAACAGCAGAAGAAAATTTAACGCTCTTGTCAGAGCAAAATCTGCATTTTATTGCTAAGAAGACAAAGACATCAAACAATTTAGTAGCAATAAGGGGAACTTTTATATCGGAGAAAAAGCTCTGCATTTTGATAATTAAAACATAAGTACAACAAGCATCTTTACAACAATAAGCATGCTTGCTTTTCTTAAGTTACTAAATGGCTTTGCTAATTTATTTGACTTTTGGAATGGCTGCTTTTATTTTAGAAGATTTGGAGAGAATATATTTTTAATGAAATCTTATAGTTGGATATGTTTCCTCTGATCATGAAAGAATTCATTTTTATCAATAATGTCTTATTAGTTATTCGGAGGATGGACAAAACAAAACAATAAACTATAGACAGTTTACCTGTGACCATTTTAAATTCGTTATTGAGAAAAACTGTCACCTCCAAATCTATCAAACTTTTTAGCCTTTCTTCTGAAGTCCACTCACCATTGCAACTAGTTCATAGTCATCTACTACAGCAAGATACTGAACACAATTATACTTATGCATGGATAAGCCTTTTTTCTTTCCCCTAAAAGATGAATAGTTTCCTCAGAGTGAAATAGAATATTCTAGACTCATCCTATCTGAAAATGGAACAAATAGACTCACCCTATCTGAATATGGAACAAATAGATAAAGTTGAACTTCTTGATGCATCCTACATCATTAGAAACAATGAACCTGAAAGGCCCCTAATTTGAAAGGAAAATCTTGTTGCATCCAGATACAATATATAATTTTTTTGTTTCAAAAAGCTTTGCATCAACCCATGTTGAGGGCATGTTACAACTCACATCAACATAGTGTCTGCTGAGCAGCAAAGCTTCTACTATTTTAATACACTTTCATAAAAAGAAAAGACTGCTATTGTTCAGCAATGATGAATATAAGTATAAGAAGAATCCACATGAAAGAGGCAAAATCAGTCAGATTTTCCATCCTTCAAAGAACAAGGATAGAATAAAGAGTGGGATGATCAAATCCATATGATCCAAATTGTTACCAGCTGTCCTGCTTCAATGCACTATGGCCTGTGGCAGCCACCAATTTCTTGATAGTCAGATTGATACTTCTAATACTACAGCAGAATGATCAATAGAGGGTTATGCCCTTTTCTGATACAAGTGCGGATTATAAATGGTAGTTTGTATTCTTCTAGCTGCCTATTTTGAGGTGTTAAATCTTTAAGAGCATATTGAAGATGCAATGAACATTTGTCTTGTCTATTCTAAGCTAGCCCTGTCTTTAAAGTCCCATCAATCTATTAGTCATTTGTGGACATGAACATAATTTGTCTTCCTTTTCCTTGATTTAGTATGATTCTGGAGATAACTATGTGAGTATTTTTTTATTAACATTTTGGATTGCACTGTGTGATCCTTGATCTTCTTTTTTCATATTGATAATGGATCCCAAATGTGATGTAAAAAATATTTACATGGTTATTTCCAAATAGAGTACTAAATCATTCACATGGACTGTTGAAACATTAGTTCTTTTTCCTTCTTGAAAGAGCAAGAAAAAACAATATCTTTTATATAAACTATATTAACATAAAAAAGCAACAGAAATCATGAAATAAAATTTCATACAGTGAGGACAACAAGAAAGACTAAGAATATTTTTGAAAAGTAACAATATCGCAGCCTACCAAAATAATTGTTAATTAAAAAATTAATAAATGTTTTGATAAAGAGTGCATCCTCCTTATAACTGCTGCCCATTTAAAATATTAAATGCTGGCAGTTGTATTTTTGAGTTTTTGAGTGAGTGGGAAAAATGAGAACAGCTCCAGAGAGAAAAAGGGAATGCATAGCAGCAGGGGTTAGAGTTGCATGAACAAAGGAAAGAAAGGGAACACAGCAGCAACATCGTTTGTGGCATGAACAAAACTGAGAAGGAGAAGTAAAGACCAGGGTAGCAACAGAATACAAAACCACAGTAGAGAACAACAATAGAAGTAAGGAACAAAGCAGCAGCTCTAATGTTTATTTTGTAAACTGGATATACATTTTTTAATATATATATATATATATAAACCCTGTTTCGTTTTTTAGTTCACTTTGTCTTCCCCTGTTCTTCTTTCTTCCTTCTGTTTGTTTGGTTTCTTCCCCTTTCTCATGAGACTGGTATCAGAGCTAGAGCTCTAGAGTTTACTGTTTGTTATGAGTATTTCTCCGAATTTAGAACATGGCAGGAACTGACAGTAAGAGTTGGCAGCAGCACCAACATTTGATTGACATAATTATGACGTGTGGGCTAAAAAATGAAGACACTAATGGTAGCTTGTGACTTGTGGGAACTTGTGGTCAGCGGATTCACAGATGTAACTGACCAAACAGACTATGCAGCATTGGATACCAAAAAACCCAGCTGAAGGAGACCATAAGGAAAGATGCAAAAGCCCTAAGTTTGATTGAAGCAACAATGGCAGAAGCTATATTCTCCATAATAGTAGCAGCTAATTACTCAAAGGAGGCCTAGGAAATTCTTCAAAACTCCTATCTGGTCCATGAAAAATTTAATACCAATGACTATCCTTGGCAAAAGACAATTCAGAACATGATTGCATTTTATGCACAGCTCTGGTCAAGTTAATTTTTAAATAAATCTTAAGGAACACTGTTAAAAATGTAATTCTGCACTTCCACAACGGCAATTGTACTGTACTAGTATATGCTGTGAGGACACCACCACCACACCGCTAATAAATGTTCTGTCCTCTAAAATTATATAGACTACAAATGGATTGAGCAGAAATGACGAAGTGGTCCCTTTTTTATGGAAGCTACGAATATTACAAAGTAAGACAAGCCACACGTTAAAACACAAACTGCACAGTAAACCTGTTAAATACCCTACCAAACACGCCTTTAGTTTAATGGCAAATCTCAATCTTACATAACCAAAAAACCAACTCGCAGATCTTATTGGTGCAAAACTAAGAACCAACTCAGCACAAATTACGGGAAAACTGGTTGTTTATCTACCCAAAGATATCCTTAGATTTATTGCAGATTTCTATATTACAAAACTTAGGCAATGAAACTCACAGAAAAGTAGAACTTAAATACTTCCTTCGGTATATGACAGATCTCAATATTACAAAACTTAAACTTAATTCACACCGATTAGGCTGTGAAACTCCTAGATATTCCCACCCAAATTCACATATGGAACAAAATTTCTGTAAGCCATGCAATTTGCTAATTTTACCCGCTACCCAATACACATGGTATGTAATGAGCATCTCTGAAATCTGTCAGAGAGGTATTCCCGTGACCTCAGACAAGATCACGCTCGATAAAATAAAATAAGTGCTCAACAATATAAAACAAGCATCCATTAAACACATATCCACATATCTCGAGAGATGGGAATACGCTCTCCCTCATTCAGTAACAACTTATATTACTTATGACTTCTCCTTTCATTCATTAAAGACTTCGCTGCTTTTTGTCTGCTTACACACTTTACCTATATTCTGCAGCTTTCCTAAAAAAATATTCATCCCTGAAGAAAAAAATGATTTTATTATTTCCCACCCCTAGTTTCATCTCTGCAAACGTTCCAGATACAACCTTGTAAGCTAATTCTGAAATATTTCTACATAAAAAATCTCAAATAAAAAATTTCAACCAAAACTTGGGAACTCAACATAATCTTACAAACAGACACATATTCAGTTAAGAACTGAATGCCCATAAAAACAATCTTCTAAACATATACGATATGATAGAGCCTATATACCATTTTGGCCTAAAGATCATTAAAACTCATATCATTTCAATCTGAGAAGTTAGATAACAACAGACCCAGATGAAAAATCAATAGAAAGTAAAAGTATATATAGATCATTTGAGCCTTGTCAATCTAGGAATTTTTCAAAACAAGCAGCCCAGATCAAAAGCAATAAAAATAATGTAACATGCATTCAAGAAACATTTTCTTTAAAAAAAATTCTATACTAACCAGCAAGCCAAAACTGAAACCAACAACAACTGTTGTAGAAATAGAAACAGCAGCAAGCTCCAAATCACCCAAGTGACCGACAAAAGCCTGAGTTATGACGTTGGCCCCATACATTGTAAGGCGAGTAAAAATAGCAGGGCCTGCAATCTCCCATAACTTGCTGGACTCTCTTAAATACCTTCTGCAAAAATCTCTAGAATCTGAAATGCCCTCTTCACTCTTCTCTTCCAAGCTTACAATACATGACTCATCCGTCTCCTCCTTTAAAGAACCCTTCAGAAATGGAGTCCTGAGTGAATCTGCCATTGTTGAACAATGATTAATCGATAAACCGCAGGAAAAGAGAAGAGAACTGCATTTGCCGTCCTCCCAAACCAAGAAAAGAGAAAGATCAAGAAGTGGCTTCTGAATAGCAGTGTGTTTGTATATATAGTATTGTTGCCAACATTGCTATGTGAATTAAGGTAAGCTGTTAGCGACCTAATCACCGAATGAATTTAATGCCATAATTTGTTGCCTATAGCTGTGGCCTTTGTTTGACCGCGGAAGCATCTTCATTCCTATTAAAAAACATTCTCATAAAATTAATTGATAACTCACATGTGGCTAAAGGAGATCCAAGACACTAAAAACAAATATGAAAACAATTAAGTATTAATCAGGATTGCCTTATTTTTCTGAGAAGATTTTCATATTTGAGTGATCGTGCAGTGAGCAAATCAGATAGGACTCTTGTAGTTTGTGTAGAGGGAGAGAATTATTTGGTGGGCGTGCCTTTCTAGGGAGAGGGCCCAATAGTCGTGCGGGGTCCAATAGTCGTGCACCAATCGTAAATATAATACCTAATAGTCGTTTATATAATGTCCAATAGTTGTGATTTGACTACCCATAATTAAACAAAATGTATGCTTTTGATCTAAAAGCAACCAATCATGTGATACCACATCAGCGCTCAACTACTCATGATGTAATGCACGAGAATTGGTCTCACTATTTTTTGGGGCCTTTTTCGACACCTTGACAAAAACGCATGTTGATGTGGCATCATATTTGATGATGTGGCCCCAAAACTTAGTTATAAGCGACTTGCCAAGTAAGTTGTAAAAAATTGGGAGTGATTTGAAATTTCCAGTAGGATAATTAGCCGAAGTTAGGGTGCACCTCTGGGCCCTCTCCCTAGCTTAGGGCCCAAGTCATTTATAGTTTATAACAAGTCATAAAGTGCGAGGCGACGAGAGAACGAAATAAAAAGCAATGATAAGGGCAACTTGTCAAAACTTCGACGAATTTTATGTAGGAAGAAAAATAGGTAGGTAGCAACAGACACGACTCTTAGCGCAGTAAAATATGGTAAGTTCCGTATCAGGTTTTATTATTATTGAATAAAGATTTTGCTTTTGGAATTAGCTCTCAAATAAAGTAGATCTTAAAAATTTATTTTATTTTAATTTATTGAGAGTTATTTTATATACTATTTATGAACATGAGTCAATGAATTTGATTCTAAAAATCATATGGTTGAATTCTGATAGCAATAACATAATAGTTATTTTATAGTTTTAGTTTTTCTTAAATATTTATAGGTTATATTTTAGTTTTTATGTACATAGTACAACATGACATTTTATACCTTTTCATTGTAGAGTACCTCTCAACATAACAAAGTTAATGTATTTTTTAAAGATTAAAGTGTCATCAACCTTGTAAATCTTATGTCATTTAATTATTCTTAATATTGTTTGCAAATCATTCATAAGGAATAAAGGTTTTACCAACAATAATATATATAGATATTTTAACCTAGGGGTATCCCTGTGGCCCAACTTAGCGCCCAACACGTCTTACCTTGGTCTTACAAGCTACCAAGTTGAGGACGGGAAGGGGCAAGCTAGGGTGAAACTAGTCCCCTGGGGATGTATGCAACTGCCCACAAGCCACGTGCATCGGGTAAACCAGGACCTCAGACTTGAACCCAAGACCATGGGGAGCAAACCCACAACTTAAGCCTCCTCCACTATCCTGGCAGGCCTTGGGTGATAATTATTCTTTTACTAAGAGTAGTAATTATTTATTACTAACAAGAAGTTACTTTTTATTGGATTGGCATCTTGGAGGTTAAGTTGGTTTTGGGCACCCATCTCCCCATGAGATTGTTTTGGACACTTGTAATAATGTTTTGGATGGCTATAATACCTCCACATGAAGATGGAAACTACCTTGTAAAATAGAACAAATTAGTCGTCACATGTAAAAATGAGTAGTGAGATTACAAACTACATTACTTTATGTAATAAATGCTTGGATTTTCCCAAGGAAGTTGTTAGGATATTATAACCAACCTAGACACCCTAATTAAGAGGCAAAAACACTATTTAAGAGGTGCTTAAGGTGGTAGTAAGTAAAGGAAATCAAAACTCATGTTTGTAAGTGCTTGAAGAAGTGTGTGAGATGTGAGAAAAATGTGTACATAGTTTTTGTTGGATTGAAGACACAGTAGGAGTGATGGAAGTGAATGCAATGTAATTTTTCTTTTGAAGATAATACATGGTTGGCATCTTTTCTTAGAGGGGTTTTTACATGAAAGGCTTTCTCCACATAAATTTTGTGTTGTGAGATAATCTTCTAGAGTTTCTTGCATTCTTATGTTATTGATTTTGTGCCTCTTTGTTACTACTAGCTTATGGTATTGTTATTTTCCTTTTATAATTGTTTTAAGTTCATCTAAGGTGGTTGTATTAAGCATGTTAAAGTGGTTGATCTAAGCAATATAAAGAGGTTGAATCTTTACATGGTAATTCCATATTAAGGCAACTTAATTTCATATTTTCATACAATTTTTTGTATTTTCATGGTGTAATAGTCTAAGCCTTGTATCTCACTAATTGGTATCATAGCATTAATATAGTTTTGATTATTAACAATTGGATTAGAGACTGATATTTTATTTGACATATTTAAGTGTTGATTTCCAAAATAATCAATCACTTAAGAGTATGGTTATAATAAAGTCAATTTTTCCAAGATAATTTGGAAAGAATAATAATTTCATAAGAAAAGGGTGAGTTGATTTATTTGTTAATCCATAAATAATTATATTACCTAAAAGTTTGGTTATAATGATTTTATGGTGAAGATGTGTTTTTAATTTTGAGGAAAGGAAAATCATTAACACAATTAATACTATAGATTATTATTATTATGGTAAAAATTGTATTATCATATTTTTTAATATTTTGGGTTTGTTTTGATTAAAATATATTTAATATAATAATTAGTCTATAAGTGGTATATTCTTGCGTAACTTTGAGACTCATGATATTATTAAATCTTAATCTCATTCACTCATCCCAACAAATTGATCGTGATCCTCAAATCTCTATTGATCGCCTTATATTAGATCTCAGTGGTGTATAATCATGCTAGGTGGCATTAGGTGGTAGCTTGCTTATGTAGCAAGTTAGTTGTTGAAACGTCAAAAAATGGGGTCGTTTACCAAAATGAAACCAAATGATGAACTTCATATTCTTCTATTTTTCATTCAATATGTGTATTATAAAGTGTAAATGAGTAATAAAAAACAAATCTAACCTAAATACTAGTAAAAAGGCAGATCTAGAGAAGGTCAAATGTTGTGTACCTATTGTAAAATGTGCTTTTTCAGACCTCACTAAGGACTCATTCACCCTATGGTGAATGGGTCCTGGGTAGGGTTCTGGAAAATCAATTTCAAGGTTTTGTTCCTCTCAGTATCCACTTCTAGATTCTAGTTGGGCATTGTCAGAAAGCCGAAAATAAATCCTATAGCTCAATTTCTGTGATTTGACAACTTTCTTTGCAACTTTGACAACTTTTGCAATTTTTCTCTCCAAATGATCTTCAACCTAAAACCTGCAATCACACATCAAGGGAAAGAAAAATGTTGCTATGTTAGGGAATAGGGGTTTGCCTTGGTCAAACCCTGTTTTGGTAATTAAACCTTGAAATGAAACAATGCATGAAGGAATGATGAATGAACAAAATGCAATGTCACAACTCACCACACCTTAATTGAAACCTTGGATTGTATATCTACAAAGTAGCATGAAGTGGCCTCAATGAATGTAGATCTTGATCATAAAACTTGATTAGAAACAATGCCTTGAATATGCTTGATTTGATCTTGAATGCTACATCAACACATTAGCTCAAACAACATGCATGATGCAATCCATATTTGACATGATAATTGGAATCTTGATTGTTGCAATAACCTGCCCTTGAATGCCTTAGAAATTCTCTTGAATCCTCTATCAATGCTCTTGTGAAAGTGCTCTTATGATAACTTCAATTTGCTAGGTGAAACTAAGTGAAATAGCCTTGTATTTATACATATCTTATCATTAAATCCCAAAATTCAAATATCACAAGCCAACATTGAATCATGGATTTTAAATCATTAAAATGCCACCAGAAACATATTTCAAGGAGGGGTCCTAGGTCTAAGTGAGGACCCATTTTCCATGTGGCAAATGGGTCCTAGGTCACTCACCTAGGACACAGTTTGGGAAATGTGAAATGTTATGTGAAAATAGGGTCCTAGGACCTAGTGAGGACCCATTCACCATGTGGAAAATGGGTCCTAGGTCACTAACTTAGGATGCACGCATTCTAAAATTAAGTGTTATGTAATAGCATTTATGAATGTCAGGTTTTATCTCTTAGAATTTGCAATTAATTAGACTTGGATTTGAATTAAAGGGGGGCTAATTAAGGCAAATCAACCTTAATCAATTAAGAAATCCCTAGATTAGTGTGAAAGTATAAAGATACACTTTACAACACCCTAAATAAGGCACAATTAAGTCCATTTAGTTTTAAAAGGGGCCCTAAACTTAATGTGAATGTGTAAAACGCATTACAACACTAAATTAAGGCAATATTAGGCTCATTTTAATATTTATTATTCCCAAATTAAGTGAAAAAGGGATACTTTTTTTGTTAATACAGTTGTATAGGTAGTTAGGATATTTCTCCTTTATATTCACCTTCATTTGGAATATAATTTTATCTCAAATATTTTAATGCATTTAATCTTCTATTTCCTACAATTCTCTTTCATTATTGTTTTCATTTGTCCATATTTCTTAGCTAATTTCACATGGTATCGAAGATTTTTTGGTGCAAATGGAAATGCATTAGTTTGTTTGTGAGGTGCATTTCATCTGGGCTAAGGTTTTGTGTGAGATTGTGGATTGAATAGGATCATGGATTTGTGAAATTTTGCTCATGATTTTGGCGTGAAGATTACAAATTTGAGGATAGATCTACAAATTGTGCAAATAGATGCACTTTGTTTTTCAAATTGGGTCAATATTTGCATAATATTTGTAAAATTATATCAAAATTGTATAATATTTGCACTTTGTTGTGTAAATCTTGCAAATTAATGGTTTGATCTACAAATTCAATGGTAATTTAAGCAATATTTACAAAAAAAAATGTATTGGTCATCTATTTTGTATATTTATGGTTTATTTTTTAGATCAAGGAAATATTTGTCAAATATTGTCAATATTTGGTTTCTTCCATAAATCCATAGTAGTGATTTTTTTAGTGGATAATATTTGCCAATTGGCTAATAGTTAAAATTTGGGAATTCAAAATTGGCTAATAGTTCGAGCTACAATGTGACTTGAATCACCACATTTTTACAAAATTTTATTATAGTCTTATTTAAATTGCCAAATAATTTATTTTATTAAAAAATTTAACTCAAAAATTTGCCACAATATTCGATACATGATTAGATCATATTCACCTAAATTTTATAAATTATAGTAGAAATCTATATTAATTCACCAATAGTATATAATAATTATTAGTTACTTTAGGACCATATTTCTAATCTTTAGTTTCCACCATTAATTTATAATATAATCTAATGGCCCTTGTTTTATTCCATGAGGTAAAATGTACCCATGATTTGTAATGTTCATGGGGCCCACAATTTTGGGCCTCATGAGTATTATAGAATTTGGGTAAATTTTACCTTATAGAGTACAACGAGGGTCGTAATGATCTAAAAGAAATTTTGAGCCCCATGAGAATTAAATATCATGGGTATATTTTACCTTGTAAAATACAATGAGGGCCATAATATTATATTTTAAAACAATGGTGAAAAGTAAATATTATAGTCTACCCCTCCAACCCATCAATAATTTCTACCCTCGGCCCCCTACTTTTCAATGAGAATTATTTTTAGATTGGATAGATTCACCATCATAATCAATGCATTTTCCTATTATTTTTTAAGATTCACCAAAAAATTTACAAAATTTTAGTGATGTAAAAAAAATTGCCAATACAATTAATATTTTTTTCAAAAAAAAGGAAAGATTCGCCAATAGAAATTAATATTTTTTCCTAAAAAAAGAAAGGTTTGCGAGGATTTTATATCTTTCTTTAAAGGGGGTTTCTTAAAGTTATCACTAATCCATAGCAATACTTAATCAAAAATGTAAAATTTAAAATATATTTGCAAGTTCAATCCAACTAGAAATTGTTGTCTTCTTTTGTTGTGTTGGCTCTCATCTTTGTATGTAGGATTTGAAAATCTACTCAAGGGTTTGCCTAGAAAAATTCTTTACAAGTCATTTTTCAAATATTTAGAAATTTTCCTCCATTTCAGCATGCCTTTGTTATTGTCAACCTTACTTGGTCAACTTTTCTATGAGCTTTACTGCTTTTTCATGCCGACTTTGGATTTGCAACGATATTTTATAAATGCTAAAGTTTGTTGTTTCAGTGGTTCCAAATTGGGGTTTCAATGATTTTATTTTAAAAGTTTCAGATTGACCTTCCATTGCTTGTATTTGCAAAAGAATTCAAATCTTTCATGAAATAAGGCATCTAAATGTGTTCGGTTGAGCATTTAAATTTGTAGTATTTGAGTGTCCTTGGGTTCAATGTTTTAGTTCGCAGGAAATAACTTAATTTTTAGGATTCAACAAAGTGAAGGGTATTCAACGGTCCAATTTTTTTTATCGGTGAATGCTTTTGACTAGAGCTATTAACCAATGAGGCTACAAATGGGGGACCCCATCCCTAGCATGAACGTGCTACAACCACCCAAACCCATGAGCATGATAGCCCAGAAAGGGCATAGAGCCCATGAGCACACCAACCCAGCAAGGTTCTAGCACAAGCCTGAACGCCTATGAAACCACCAGCATGAATGCCACAATACTTCAAATCCACGAGCACATTGGATCAGCGAAGGTACAAGCTTGTGATCATAGTAGCCCAACGGGGATTTGAACCTTGGTGGCAATATCAACAATGTCACAACTTAACCAACACACTGCAAGAACGGACCCGCATTCAATGGTCAAATTGTTTCCAGTAGTAGGGTGAACTATTCATTAGCCTAATAGTGGAATTGTTGAAGTTAGCAAATACCATAGGGCTTATATCATGAAAGGAAGGGTGAGAGCCTCCAAAGAACTTAAGTCCTTGGTTACATGGGATTTTCAACCCTTGGTCACAACTAGCCCAAGGGGGCTTGAAATTCACCTCCACTCTATACAATTTTGTTCTCTCCAAATTTGTAAAAGAAAATTATTTATAATTTTTGTAAAGGAATTAATTTTTTTGTAATCTGAGTTTAGGCATATAGGTTAAAAATTAAAATTGACAAATTTCAATTGGCAACTCAAAATTGAGTGTCATTTTTTCAAAAGTGGTTTTTTTTATTTATGCTTGATCCATTGAATTCAACTCCATATTGAAATTATAAAGTGTCACTTTTTGCTTCAATTGGTCTTGCCTATGTATTATGGTTATAAAGTTCCAAATTTTGGGGGAATCTCTACTACTAAACCAAGGGAAGTGTACTTTGAGTTGTGTCTTGTATAGTTCCACACTTCCTTCTACATTTTTAGTTTGGGACTCTAATGGAGAAAATTTGGGGGATTATACATGTATCTTGTAATCATGAACTAAGATAAAGTTCCATTTGGGGGGCTTCATCATATCCTTTGAGTTTTGTTTCCATCCTTTTGTTGTCAGGCTAACTTCAAAGAAGTATTTTTCCTAAAAAAAGGGATAAAGAATCACTGCCTTGGTTGGGATCTATTCCCCTATCTTGTTGGACTCATTCTTGAGCCACATGACTATGAAAGAAAAATACATGGTTTAACAAAAATGACAAGGTCTATGGACTAATATGTCTTACAATTTTTTAGGATTTTTTAACATCACATAGAGCACACTGAGTTCCCTTTCACTACTTGGACCATTATCCACCATTTGTATGGAAACCTTGGATCTTCATCTAACAATGATGTTTCCTTAGATGATATTGAGACTTCTATTGCCCCATATTGTGTGGACACATCCTAAGGGGATGATCAATTTATTTGGTTGACATACATTGATATTCTATCTCCTCCATCTATTGTTGCATCTACATATTTCAATGGTTCTTCTTTGGGAGCTTCCAATGGTTTGGTGTAACAAGCTATTCATTGTATTCTAGATACAACTACTTGGGATGAGTACTTAACAGACATTATCTATTTGTTTTGTGAATCCCATCTTGTAGACTTGGAGGACAATACTGAGGATATTCATATTCTCTTTTATGTTAGATCCTATGGAGTTACATCATCTTCTTTGGGTGTTATGAGGGCATCTTTAGACCCTCTTTTTCTTTCTCTACATCATCACTTATCACAATTTGGCATTGGTGTGGAGACATTTGATTAGTATTTGGAGGGCTCATCATTGAGTTTTCTTCCTTCATATTCTTTTCAAGAATGGGAAGACAACTTGCATACTTTTGTGGTTCTACTTCTTCCTAAGGGGAGGAATATTTTCAATGGGCTTGGATCATCTTTAGCATTCATTATCGAGCACCTACCATCACTATAAGAGATCCTACATTAAGGGGTGCTACATGGTCTCACTTCTTCTCTCTTATGGGAAGGATGTTTTCCTCACATGAGGTTTTGTACTCCCCATCTTTTAGAGAGCATATTTTACCCTCATTTGGGAGAGTTTTTCTAATTGTACTTGGGTACCTTATTAGGCCTTGTTGTTGGGACCCACTCTTTTTCCTCACCTAATATATCCTTAAGGGGGTGTTGGTGCATAATCATGCTTAGGTGGCATTAGGTGGTAGCTTTCTTAAATGGAAAGTTAGTTAGGGGGTGTTTAGGATATCTATGTGTACAAATTTGACCCATGTAATTTTGGCAATCACAAATCTAGACCCAAAATTTAAATTCAAATGAAATATCACTAACTTCCTTGCTTTAGTCATTATGAGTTGACCTAGTGCATGTTTGTGTGGATTTTTGGTGTTATGTTGTTCCATTTAAAGATGTCTATTAACTCATTTAAAATTATAGCATAAGGTGGAAACAACTTCTAGGTTAGAGAGCTTAAAGTAGAATTAATTTTTTATTGTCTACTTGTAACTATGTTGTGTAGAATCAACCTAAGCATGACACAAGTGATTCAAATCAAAAATGACACATGTGTTGCACCTTTGCTAAAGGTGTTGACAAAATTACTCCTACTCTTTTTGGAAATGCCAACTAAGTAGTGGAAAATCTAATTGATTACTCCCTTCACATGAATAAAATTGTCATGGATGGTAGTGGAATGATTGTTTTGAGCAAGAGTCACACTTGTAGGTTTCCTCACTTCTCTAGGGAGGAGCAACTAGTGGAAGACTATTGTGTTTATTTTTTGAGATAGAGTTTGAATTGTTGGTGTGTTTGGGTTTTCTCATGTAAATAATTATAATGTTAATAATTTTATTATAGTATCAATCAATCTAATGAGCTCCTTTAAGAAAGTAAACTCTTTGATGGAAAACTCTTCTTTTATGTTCCTTTGTTCATTTTCTTTTTAGATTTGTCTAAAAATGGGTTTGTTTTCTTTGATGCCACTCAACACTACCTCAATCTAATCTTTCTTTATTTTGGGACACATTGAGCATAAAAATTTGAGTGAAGAAAAAGGGAGATCAAAAGAAAATATTTGGTGCTTCTGTTTGATCTTGTTTCCACTTGTTTGTTTGATCTTTACATGATTTGATTTGCTAGATTATTTTACTTGTTGAACTTGCTTTTTCTATTTTACTTGTTGAATTTGTTTTTTTCTATTGAGTTGCTTAACCTTTTCTTGGGTCTCTCATGATGTTACTAAAGGGCTTCTATATTATTTATTTTCATTTCCTTTGTTTTGATGTTGGGGCTTCTAAATGACCTAAACTAGATGAAAAAGAAAATCTACTTTGTATTTTTCTATTTTTTGGAAATCAAATATTATCTAATTATACTACTTGTAAAAGTAACTATTTATTTTGTTTTTAAATGCAACTAAATGAGGCTTTGTAAATGCATTGCAATCAAATGTTTTAATTTCTTTAGTTTTGGAATTTGATAGTTTTAATGTTGTTTGCATTGAGGGATTTTCTTATAAGTTTCTTGTGTTAGGGTCAAGGTTTTTTCCAAGAACGTGAATTCAATTAAATCTAATTTAATCTACTCTAATATAGAAGATAATAAAAATTTCATAATCTAAGAAAAATTAAAATTTTATATTCTAACCAAGGAATATAATAATGAAGTAATATTATCCTTGTGAAAATTTAGATTTTTAATTACTAATTAACCTAAACCCTTTTTAACGTATTCTAAATTAAAGTGACAAAACCAATGAAATGTAGAAGCTTTAAAGAAGCATTATATTTTTGTGTATGTCCTCGAGAGATCTAGCCTCCGTAACTTATTTTATATCAATAGCATACTCCTTGATGATAGTGGGACAAATGGAAAACTAGATCTAGGGAAATTCATAAATTACTTGGTAAATTTAGAGAAGATTTGAAGCTTCTAAGAAAAAACTAGAGATAGGTATGGGAGTCTTATATAGAGCATAAGAATGGTATTTACATTACAATTGCAAGAATAAGCTATTATTCTAAAGTTTATTCATATTCCTCATTGTGAGAGAGTGAAGCGAATGAGAGCTTCATGCAAAGATCTAATTGTAGATGTAAAATGAACAACCTACCGGATGCCAATGGTAGGTAGGTATAAATATGTAGGAAGCTTAAAAATAAAGGGAAGTTGGTTGGGAGAAAATCAAAGAGATGATTGAGAGTCAAGAGGAAATGAATCAATAAGGGGAAGAGGAGGTTTGGTCAAGATTGGAATAAAATCACAGTTGGAAGTAAAAATGGCAAATAAATAATAAGAACTAAGGAAATCACATGTCCTATAAATATGACAAGGTCACCCCTCTCATGGGTTTGGGTTTCTTCTTTTTCCAATGTGGGTCCCTTGAGTGACCCTACAACTTGAACCAAGTCACCCAAGAAATCCTAAGTTCTCTCAAATGACCCTAGAATTGAAGGTATTTAAAAGAGTTTCAAAGTGGTGTGAGGATTAAAAATCCAAGTTAGGTCAAATGAGGTAGAAAAGAGACTAGGAAGGACTAAGTAATTGTTGCCAAGTCAAACATACCAAGAATAAGTGTATTTCATGTTGGAAGTGGTTCATGAGCTAGATTACCATCATCATCAAGTTGTCATGTTGGCTTGTGTAATTTTGGCACTTATAATATAACATCATTCTAGACACCATTCCACATTTTATTTATGTCATCAAATATTTCACTAAATTTTTTAAAGTTGGTACATTATCTCTAAATAAGGAGAATATGAACATCATGATTCAATAGATTCCTCAAAGGTGTTTCTAGACACCACCAACCCTTAAAAATATTCAGAAATAAAAAATCAAGGAAAGTGAATTCTAATAGTTATTTTTTTGTTGATTTACTATTGTAACTTACAATTAAAATCTGCACATCAAGTTCAAATCTACACTCACAAAGATCAATTCTACACTTGCTTCTAGGTGAAACGAGGAAAACCACAACTAGTGTGTTAAATTTGAGATAGTTATCCAAAATCAACTTTTGCAAATCTAATTGTGTGGAAAATGGATTTCTTGTATCTTTGGCATCATTTTCTCAATACCATAATCTAGATAAGTGTTGTATTTAAATGTAATTAGTTTATTATTTATAATTTCCAATCCTAATTAATTTATCTAGGTTAATTATTTAGATAATTATTTTATTTATTTAATTGGTATAGATTACTTATATGTGTTATATTTCCATACATCATTTGGTGAACCAATTTTTTGTACATGATGTAGGGTTTTAGATTTAAGATTATCCTTCCTTTGTTAGGGTTTATCATTCCTTCAAATTAATTTTTTCATATATGATTTTTATAATTGTATAGCATATCTACATATTTGATTAGGATTTAGATTCCCTTTGTGTATGCCTCATTTGCTACACCTTCATTTAGGGTTTCATGTTTCATTATGTGATTTTTTTTTACCCCACCCTATCCACCCTTATTTTTATCTTTATGGTTTCATTTGCTAATTAATTTTTAGTTATAATACTTGATAATTATTTTGATTTTATATTAGACATTGCATTCCATTTATATCACTTGGCCTTTAAGGTTTTGTGACCTTTTTTGCATTACCAAGGCTTCATCCACATCATCACATTCCTTTGAGAAGAACTCATTTGAATACTCAAATGACCTAGAATCTATTAATAATTATGTACCTAATGATGTTCTCATAAGTAATATTATTATTCTTATTATTGATAATGAGATTGAAGGTTCTAATCACAAATATCATTTAGAATAATAACAGTTTTCACATGATCTTGTTAGTTTACCCAAATTCAATAAACCTAAAAAATATTTCATTGTTTTCACGATTTATTGCTTTCTAAACCATTTGGTTTATAAATGTTTCAAAATATTGGCATTAAGTTTAATCCTTATAATTATTGAATAATGCACCCTATTCATAGTTTCCTCCAAGCTTTGTTCCTAAATGTGATATACATCACAATATTATTCCTTCATCTATCATGAAAATTCCTCTTATTATACTTAATTCATGTATTGAGCTTTCTAGAATTGCAACTTATTCTACCTATCCCTTTATCATTTCACCTACCTTTCTTGTAATTCCTACAAGTCATATGATTAAGCACAATCCTCACACCTCTTCTACCATATCCACTTCCACCATTAGCATTACATATTCTAGTGACATCCCTCATTTTACTATTTATTACATTACCAGTTTGATATCCCATTCATACCCTCTTCAATACCTCATTCCATATTATGTTCCATTCCTCCTACTATTTCCTTGTCAATGCACTATCATTTTCTTTCCTACCAACCCATATAACCAACCTTATATGTATTTCAATTCTACCTCTATTTTGGATGTGTTTACTAAAGATTTAGATATAGTGGAGCATAAAGTTCATGGCTAAGAAAAATATGAATATTTGGAAGCAAAAAATACTTCACTTGCATTTTAGATTGTTACTTATCCTTTACCTAGTGGCTTCATGGCACCTTGATTTTAAATGTAAACTAGACATCTATGAGACCCTAATACATATTTGAGACATTTCACTACAACATGTTTGGATGATGTGGATGAACATAATTTATCTTAGGTAGGTTATTTTCACGCACTTTAAAATACTATACTATTGAGTGGTTCTTTTCTATGACTCATGGATCTATTCATAATTTTGTAAAACTAGCCAAAACATTTTTTAAGAACTTCAAAGATTACATGGGCTTGAATATACTATTTTTGATTTACTTTTAGTGTTCCCAAGGATCTAATGAATGAAAATTACTTATTTCATTACTTATGCTCTAAGATCCACCATCATAAAATGAAAATTTGCAAACCATTTTATTAAGGGATTGTTGCCACAACTTAGAGATGATGTGTACTTGAATATATTTGTTTCTTTTACAGACATGTGAATACATATGTGAATAACATTGAATTGAAATTACTCGGATTCAATATGATTAAGTATGTTGCATCTTCTCATGTTACTTCCATATCTTACACTTCTAGATTTTAAAAGTCTAATACATTTTTAAAGGGTATGATCCTCAATATTAGAAATATAATGTACATCATGTGGCTAATACTTTGAATGTGTCTTTTTAAGACCCATACTTCTAGAAAGTTTAAAATAAGTTATAAGAGACCTTAGACACTATGCTTTAAATTTTGCTAAGTTATAATTGTTGTCATTTCATTTCATCCTTATGACCCATCATTGAAAACCAATTCGAGAAATCTCATATGGGTCATACTACATGAGTCTCCCTTGGAAAAAGTCTTGAATTTGGCTAAGTCTTGAATTCGTTAGCCTTTTGGTTGGTTTTCATAACTTTGTCGGTCATTGCCTAGATTTTCATAACTTTGTCAGTCATCGCCTAGGTTCTCAAAACTTTGTTGGTCATCGCCTAGGTTTTCATAACCTTTCCTTTTCCCGATGCATCACACCAAGTTCATCATTATGAAGTTATAAAGTGTGTTAGTGTCTATAAATGTTATCTTAACCTTTGAAAGCCTTGTCTAAGTAAATTTTAGTCATTTCATCTGAGATTTTCTCAAGTTAGGAAACATGCATTGGTCTTCGACAAATTTGTTTAAACTTTATTTTTCTCTACTCAATGATGATAAAGCTTTGAATGTGATAAGGATAAAAGGTTTTCGATGTTTTGTATTAGTTTTGAAACCCTTTTCGGCTACTGACAAATTTATTAAAACTTTTATTTTGACTGATCAAGTGTTTCAGGTTTTTGGGTTGTCGCTTCCCTCCTTCCCAACATGCTTCCTTCATCACCCCCAATCTTCCACCACTTCCACCTTCTTTCTCTCTTTTCCCCTTAATGGTTTTGGGAGTCAACTTTCAGCCTTCCCCTTTAAGCTTTACCACTTCTCTTCACAAGCCATAATCCTCCCTCCCAATCCTCGAGGTCCAACCAAGTCCTTTAAAACATTTCCTAAGTCTTGTCTTTTGGACTTCAGGCATCGGGTTTCTCGCTTTCACCTTCCCTTTTCCTTCCACCCATCCTTGGCCTTGCCTTTGAGGATTCATCCAACTCCCAATCTTTCAAATGTCAAAGTTTGGTCATTTACCTTACCTCTTACCCTGGTAAGGGGTAACCTCTCTCTCTGACCCCCGATCCCTAAACTCATGTTTTGGTGGTCGGAGATTGAGCTTCCCGCTTTTTCCTTTCATATTTCCCATTACCTCCTACCTGGTATGAGGTATCTCTTCCCCCCAATGCTTGATAGAGGACAACTTTCATACTTCATAGTTTGGCTTTCCCTCCTTCCAATATTTGATGGTCATCAAGCAGTACTCTTGATGCCTAAGGTTTGATGGTTGACTCCATGCAACAAGCAGTATGAGGTAGGTTTGATGCTTGAACTTTGATAGGAACACATCTTCGAGGGTCCAAGCCATTTAATTCCCAATCTATCAGGGGTTTCCTTTCAGGCCTAATGCCCCGATCTTCCACATTTTGGTGAATTTTCATGGCAATGCCATTAATTGTTGAGTGACCTTCTCACCCACCTATTCAAATTGTGTGGCTTGAGGACAACATTTATTGCACTTTTTGTTGGTTGTGGTTGATTTCATCAGTGCCCATGCCCATTTATTGTTGATTATTATCCTTCTTCTCTAGCCCCATAACCATATTGTTGATTTTGTGGGGGCATTTTGGAGGTATTTTGGATCAAATTTATTATACAAGTATGGAATGTAGGTCTTTGCATGTCCAAGGCTCATCCTTTGGCATGGATTTCATGATCTAGTCACCTCAACTCTAATTTGGATGATTTCTGCTAGTTGTTAACCTTAGGAAGGGTTAGGGTTTAGCTAGAGTTGACTAAGTTATGCCTAAACTATAAAGGCAACACTTGTACATTTTTAGAGGGTTCTTCCTTTGGGTTCTACCCAAGGTTTTCTCTTGTAAACAATGTATTTCATATTTTTGCAACTGCAATATTGGCTTTCATGCCTTTGTGTTAATGGATTAATCAATAGTTTGTCTCTTCTCAATGCTTGTATCTTGTGTAACATTTGGTGCCTATATGCATGCATGAAATTTAATTGACTTTGTAGGTTTCTTGATGGTGCTATTGTGTTGTAAGTGTTGATAGTGGGTAATATCTACCACTTTGATCTTTTAGACTCCTAGCCCTTCTTTCATTCTTATAGATCCAGTGAAATAGAGAACTATGTGAGATTCTTGAATGGATTTTTTGATACCTTGTGCAATAGGAAGCAAGAATAAACACTTTAAAGCAAGGTGCATTGCCACTTTCCCTTTTCAACATCATCCTTCTCCCTTTTCCTCCTACAACTCATAGTTTAGGGTTAGTGTATATTTTTCCAGTGTTGGGTTGGACCAGTATTGTTGCATCTAGTTTTGAAGAGGAAGTCATCCTTCTCTAGAGATTCAACCTCACCGTGCAAGGTCCCACACCTTGAGGTCATCTTCATTGTGTAATTGGAATGTTGAACCTCATGTTTGGCAGGGTGCAATTTCACGTGACAACAATAATATAATTAATATTCCACCTATTTGTCCATTAGATCCAAATAGGGGCCTACCTAAGAACCATAATTGAAAAGAAGAAAAGGTGTATAAATACTTCCTATGCTAATATGAAAGGAAGATAAGGTGTAGAAACATTAATCTTTGTGTAGAATAAAATGATCATGCAATTGTAGGAAAGAAAATATACATAATGAAACAACCATCACATGATGATATATCATGGGAAACCTTTTTAGGAAAAAAAAAACCTCCAAAGTTTCAACCAATGTATTAATCATAATAATTTATTAGTTATAATATAATGTAAGCAAGGAGCCTTCATAGAAAAAATCACCAATAATAGATCTTGAGTAATTATAACATCATTATTGTAATTTCAAACTCACTATGAAACCTTAATCTCAAGCACCAAATAAATATAAGTAACCCATGAAACCATGAGTGATAAACCAAAAATCATGGGATGGCCCAAAAATAACATACAAATCAAGGGCCTGAATTTCATGCCCTAACTCCCATTGATTCAACATATTATTTTAGTAGATGCTCTTACATGTCAATAATTTGTCATAAGTCAATCATAATCCATTCACCAGCTTTGGAACTCCATTTTGGCTCCATTATCTCCACTCAAATATGCTCTATAACATGTGTTGTAATTTGGTCAAGGAGTCAAGTCAATAATGTTACTTCCCTCTTACACACTCATATGCATATTATAGATTCTCTTACACCACTATCATTGTCATATATGCTCATACACATTTGTCTTGGCAAGATATTCTCTTACACATATTTACACACAGTATAATAATGTATATGCATGGAAAAATGGTTGATTTATAGTGGGGAGGGCTCACAATTAATCAATGAATAATAAGTAAATCCTACATTATAATTGTAAGAAATATGACACATCTATCCCAACAATAATAAGAGTACCTTTTGTAACTAAAGAATAGAGTTAATTGACATTGCTTTGAAATATATAAGGCTCAAGATTTGATTCATAATAATGATTCATTTGATTGATAATAATATGAGTTAGTTGTAAATCATTCAATTGCTCCCCCTAATTGAGATTTGGAGATTTAAACTAATATATTTCCTAGTAATACTAATAACATAAATTATCACATGAACAAGGTCATTTTATTATGGTACATACACGTTTTGATTTAGATCCATATTATTCTCCTCATGCTACTCTAATTATTACATTTTATGATAAGAAGAAACAACAAAATAACTCTTATGGTTCTTTAAAAATTGTTGAAAATATTAAATGCACTTCACCTACTCAGTTTATCATTGATCATGCAGGCCATTTCAATATATTATTGGTGTAATATTTAACTAATTACCCAGGATATACTATATCATAAGTGTAACATAATACCAATTCATTAAGTTCATTTAGGATAATAGGATATTTTATTTTCTCCCACCTATGTAGATAATAAAGAAATGTGCCATAATTTATTCGAGGTCATCAAGTGCTACTACTCCATCATCGATTCTTGATTAATAGAAGTTAGGTGTCATCTTTGTCTAATCAAGGACCACCTTTATCTCACTTTATTGAATTAAATTATCTCCTAATTGGGAGTTAACTCATGACTTCTCTGACATGTGCCATCTTGTGAGGAGGGATGAGAAGGATGAAATCAGAGAGATAGTATTAAATCAATTTGATGGACACATAAATTCACTTTAGTTTGCAAGGGGAAAGGAGATGCAAGAAAATAGAGGCTTGGTGAGAATAGAAGTGGATGGTCAAGATTGAACTTGCATGGAGGGATTGCACACATGTGGATGCTTGAATAGTTTAAGTGGATGGTCAAGATTGAACTTGAATGGAGGGTGGAGATGTAAAATGTTAATTTTTAGATTTTAGTGGTAGGATGGAAATGGGTTATTATTTATTTTTAAAATGATGAGAGGAATGTGTATTATCCTAATTAATGAATAGAAATGAATTTAAATAACTAGTTATATAAGAAGTTTAAGGTAAGTAATCAAATATGATTTAATTAATTGGTTAAGGGAGACATAACTGATTGAATAAATATGATTTATTCAATTAACCATTAGAGACAAGATGACCTTGTTGGAACTCAAACATATAGTTTTATTTTTTCTCGAGTCCCTTTCCCTTAAATGTGCCTTATCCATTGTAAGGCATTTCTAATGTTCAATCAACTTGGTGTTTATGAGTAGACACAATTCAAAGGATAGGTTTCTAGCCGAACAGTTCACCAAATCCTCACAAAGGATTCATTAAATTATCAACCAAGGCTCGTAAGGCAGAATTCTTACTACCAAAGACAAAGGATTATTAGTGTATGAATAATTATGATAAACTTGGTGATTTAATGAACATGGGATCAAATGATGTATAATAGTAAGGAAAATAAATTTATAATTAATGCATAGTTTGAAACTCAAGGAAATTCATGAAGGACAAACTACAAGGACAGTCATAGTTATCATGAGGTATAGAAGATAGTTTATATAAGTGTGGATGGTTGTCTCATAAATTAAAATGCTATAAAGGTAAGGGTATTTATCTAAGTGAAGACAATGATCTTGGTAAAAAAACATTTCTAAAAGACCTTGTGACATGGTTTAAAAGTATCAAATCCATCATAAAACCTTATATAGGAGTATGACACTTCAAGATACCACTCTTTTAGTAAATGGTCCAATTGATGAATGTCAGGTGTTGATAAAAATTGCAATGTTATAATTCATAAAGATAGTCTCACAATAGGTAATAATCATTTAAATAATGATGAACATATGGGCATTTGAATCAAAAAACCATGAGCAATGACAAATGGTAAAGGTGTAGAGTATCTAGTTATGAATATTGTAGTAAGGAAGTTTTGGACCCATCATGATTAGAAAAAATCTAGAAACCTACAAAGGGTCTTACAATGTACCATGATACATAAAGGACTATACATGAAATTTATAAAGTTTATGCATGAATAAAATGGGATAGTCCATGCAGAGAAATTAACAATGGGTAGAAACCAAGGAAATATAGTGATAGTCAAGTGTTTTCTAAGTAGGAAGAGTTTAATGGATTGGTAGAGGCAAATGCATAATAAAAATAAGAGGTATGCAACAATAAGACCATCACCACAATGATCTCATCGAGATTTGGCTACACTCATTCATGAGCATGCAATAGCATGGTGAAGAGAGAACAAGTGTCAATGAGAGGATAGTTGATAGAATTCAATATGAGAACAACCTTGGGAAGATCAATGGGAAACAAAAGAAGAAGTTTTGAAAATGAAGCAAGGGTTTCATATAGGGAAGTCTTGGTAAAGGATGACGTATAGTGAAAAGCGATTGTCTATGTACAATCAATGCCACATAATTATTATCCAAAAGATAGTTAATCATGATTGTAAACAAGCATGATAGTCACTCTAGAAATGATATGAATAGTATCATAGTGAAAAAGGAAAGTCATCTTCAGGTGCATGCCAAGAATCAAGAAAGGACATTTTCAAGTCAAAAGAGACCATTCATAGAAGGTTTTAGGCCTTATGTTTTGGTGATAGTGACCTATGTAGGTAAGAATATGAAGATAAAAGGTCTTAATGAGACAATAAATGTGTTGATTTCTTATCCCTAAATGATCTCCTATGCCCCTTAAATATTTTTACTATTTAAAAAAAAATTGCACATGTCTAAAGGCTTCAATAATGGAAGTTTCAACAATTAAGGATATTTATTGGCCAATTAAGAGTCAGTTGCAAAAATCTAGGGAAATTTGGATGACAAGGACAACAAGTAGAGCTTCTTAAGGGCAATTTGCAAGCATCTAGGAGAAATTCAAAAACTCTCCAAGGATCTAGGGGCATCATCACCATCAAGATCACAATTCAAGGAGCTTAAAGTGGTCAACCAACCCACTTTGAAGGGACCAAGTAAAATTTTAACTTCTTGGGAGTGCAAAGTAGGTTGGCTTATTTTTTAGCTTTGTAGCTTAGTCAATTTTAGTCCATATATGCTCTTCTATATTTGGGATGAGATATAGAACCCTTAGGCTAGTTTTTTTAGTGAGTTCTTTGTTATTTTTTAGCTCTAAAAAAATGCTAAAAAGCAAAATATTGTAACTCAGACTTTCTTAGTCGCAACACTCAGAAACATATTTTGTAACATATTTCAAGCAAGAAGATGCATATTTCAGACTTATTTTGATGTAAGAAACTCCTTTATTCAATAAAATTATCAGATTTTCTTCTTTATATGTTGCTTTATGCTATGTATGAGAAAATGATGCATATCTTATTGTGTTTCAATTAGTAAGCCTTTAAAATATATGTTAATCAAAAAACCATAGGCAACAAATCATACTTTTATGCAAATTGTAAGTTGTACAAAACATGTACACAACTATTTGAGTTGTGAAAACCTTGCATTTTCCTTCTAAACAGTGAGTTACAGGTGTCCTTGCAAAAAACTTAGCATAGGGTATAAAATCAAGATTTGTGCAATAAAGACAAAGTTTTATTAAAGATTGTGTATAATAGAACATCAAACATAGGTCATTTCAATTTGGTGCATCACCTTCCTAGTTACTTTTAAGTTCACTTTATGCTTTTTCTCTCACTCTTTTCCCAACAATAATAGTATGTAGTTTAGTTTAGATGATAAAACCAAGGGAATTGGCCCTCTTTGGAGGTTCTTTTCCATTATAGGTTGCCCACAACCTAGAAAATTTTCAATGTTTCACTCGTAGGATGAGTTTTGTAACTTAGCAAGGGTGCACTTTTAAGTGACAATAATACTAATATGGAGACTAACATGTTCTAGAGTTCAGAATCCTTTTTTTCTTCCCTCAAATTCCTTCATGAACTAAGAAGAAATTTTACATGCACCTATAGGCTTATCTCTTATGAAGGGAAGAAATTCCATTTGATGAAAGTGGATCTTCATTAGGATATAACATTATCCATTTGTTTCTAGTGCAAGATACTTATTTTGGGGGATGCCTAGCTCTCTTTTAGGGGTGATAAATAGCTCTCTTTTTGGGTATCTTTCCCTCTCATTCTTTGGGGATATTTTATATGTGTACATAGGTACCTAACATTGGCCCATTTTTGGGACCCATTTCCATTTCTCCATTAGTTACACTTAAGGGGTGTTGGTAAAATTTTATATTTCATCTAGGAAAGTACTATATCCTAAGTGTAATAATGCACCTATTTATTAAGTTTTATTAGGATAATTTAGGATATTTAATTTTGAATCACCTAAGTAGATGATTAAAACACATGTCATCCTTTATTTAAGATCATCAAATGCCACCACTTCCTCATTAATTCTTGATTGATGGAAAATAGGTGTTAGTTTTGTGATGAGGGCCGCACCGCCCAAAACCCACAAAAATCACAACAACAAATACTAACACAGAAGATGCGAGATAGAAAAATGACTCACTTTCAATTATTTTCAAAAAATGAAATTACAGATTCAAAGCTTACATGCTACAACCTCATGGGCTTGATTCATTACAACAAAATTCAACTCTGAAAAGAAAAATCTACTATTCAAAGCCACAATCTGCACTATCAGGGCCACCTTCTACAACCCCCACTTATCCCTTTTTATTTTCCCCAATAACCACCCTAGAATGTTCTAGAAAGATCAAATTTCCCCTTTTTGTTTTGGTGCCAAAAAGTCCTGCCGTTTGATTTTTGGCCTAGGAAGAAATCTTTATGAAATTCACTTTTTAGAGGGCCAATTTTGTGAGGCCATAACTTTTGATTTGGGAGTCTAATTTGCTATTATATCATATCGTTGGAAAGCTCTTGACAAGCTCTACAACGTGCAAACCCACTATAGGTTGGTTCAACCACTTTTTGACCTATTTTGGGGCCTCTAAAGTTTTATATCTAAATTTGAAGTTGCATTAGAGAAATTTCTTGAGATAGAAACTTTAATTTCTCCCAAACTGTGCAGGGTATTGATGTGATTCTTTCGTGATCGAATTTTTTTTTCAGCTATGCTCCTTCGGGTAAATTTTCATGTCTATATGAGCTCGTTTACGCTGAATTACTAAAAATAGTAATTGCCTATTTTTTTCTATTTTTGACACCTAACTGTCTTACACCCCCGTAAGTGCCATCATGGGACTCAAAACAACTAAAGAAAATAAAGAAAAAATCTTTTTTGGGTGATGGAAGATTTCCCTACACCATTGGATGCTCCTACATCAGACACCCAGGGTAATTTGGAAAGTGACCCTATCACTTTTTCAGGAGTTAGAGGGAAACCAAGACAATCAACCTCAGCCTCATTCAACCATGATGAATCTTTAGCAAGCCTTCCTCTCCATTTCACCAAGTATTTTGCATATTGTATGTTTCTTATGCTTCTACCCACACAACTATCCAAGATTTCTTCTATCTCTTCCTTCTCTAAAGTAGGTGCTATAATTTTCAACAGTTCATTTATCAAACCCTCCTCTATATCACCTTCATGATACTCTATCAAATCAGCAATGCTGAACACAAGAGAAATTTTTATTCCACTAGGAAACTCTACCTCATAAGCATTTCCTAAATCATGCTTCTTCAGGATCTTGCATGGTCCAAACTTCTTCATCTTTAACTTTTTGTATGTACCAACTGGAAACATTTACTTTCACAAATGAACCATGACTTCATCTCCTACTTGGAACTCCTTATACCTCCTTTTCTGATTTTCCTACACCTTATATTGTGAGTTCATCTTATTGATATGTTTCTTCACCTCTTCGTGTAATTTCTTCAGGTGCTCAGCAAAATCTTTAGCCTCAACACTACTCTTCTCCCCCTTATCCATCTTTCTCAGTTCATAAGCAGTTATGGGACTACTCCCATATACAATCTAGAATGGTGATTTACCAATGCTCCTATAGATAGAATTGTTGTAAGAAAATTTCACCTGTGGTATAATCAAATCCCATCCCTTAGGCTTATCTCCAACTAAGCAACTTAGCAAGTTACCCAAACTCCTATTTACCACCTCTGTTTGTCCATCAATTTGTGGATGGCATGGAGAACTGAAATTTAAATCTATCTTCAACTTCTTCCATAATGTCCTCCAGAAATAACCAACAAATTTGGTATCTCTATCTGAAACTATACTCTTTGGTAGACCATGTAGTCTCACCACCTCTTTGAAAAACAACTTTGCAACATGAACAACATCACTAGTCTTATGACATAGAATGAAATGTGCCATCTTTGAAAATCTATCCACCACCACAAATATGGAATATCATGCCCTCTATGTGTCCTTTGGCAATCCAAGAACAAAATCCATGCTAATATCCTCCCATGGCCTCTCAGGTATAGGTAATGGCTGATACAATCTAGTATTCTGACTTGTTCCTTTGCCATCTGACATACTCTACAACTTTGTACAAACTTCTTCACATCTTGTTGTAATTGTGGCCAATAATAATTCTCACTAACAAGAGAAATGGTCTTATCTCAACCAAAATGTCCATCCAATCCTCCACTATGCTTCTCCTTGATTAGATTCTCTCTCATAGAACTCCTTCGAATGCACAATTGGCTTCCTCTAAACAACATCCCATCTTGGATTAAGAAATCCAACCATCTCGTCCTATCCAATGTAACAGGTTCCAAACAAGCCTTCCAAGCTTCTGCAAAGTCTGGATCTTCTAGGTACAAACTCTTGAGTTCATTGAACCCAACAACCTCTATATTCATTTGTATCAACATTTTTTTCCTTCTACTTAAGGCATATGCAACTCTGTTTGACCTTCCACTCCTATGCTTAAAAAAAAAAGTATAACTTTTCAAAAACTCAACCAATTTTAAATGCCTTTGATTTAACTTTCCTTGGCTATTGAGATACTACAAAGCCTGGTGATCAGTATATAAAACAAATTATTTTGGCAACAAATAGTGTCTCCATTTCTTCAAAGCTTGAACTATAGCATAAAAATCTTGATCATAGACAAAATATTTCTTCTTAGCATCATTTAACTTCTAACTAAAATAGGAAACAAGCTTACCTTCTTGACTCAAAACAACTCCTATTGCAGTGCCACTAACATCACAATCTACCTGAAAGACCTTATTGAAATCTAGAAGGGCCAAAACAAGCTACTCTATAACTTTCTTCTTCAACATATCAAAACTTTTGGCTGCTCCTATGGTCCACTTAAACTCTTTTCTATCCCCTCTCATTGCTTCAGTTAGAGGTGCACAAATACTACTAAAATTCTTAATAAACTTTATGTAAAAACTTGCTAGACCATGAAATGATCTTACCTCTATAACGCTCCTTGGGGTAGGCCATTCAATTATAACTCACCTTCTCTAGATCCATTTTAAGACCCTCTGCTAAGACAACA
The DNA here is from genome assembly GCA_007258455.2 of Sequoia sempervirens. NCBI lineage: Eukaryota > Viridiplantae > Streptophyta > Pinopsida > Cupressales > Cupressaceae > Sequoia > Sequoia sempervirens. Next base: position 11,656 of record VDFB02244107.1, on the reverse strand, counting down.
AAACCCAGATACACCAACTCTCTCTTCAGTGAACTACATTTCTCCAAATTAATCAATAAATTCTCCATCTTTAGCTTCTCGAAAACTATCAAATATGCATCAAGTGCTCCTCCAATGTCTTACTGAAAATCAAAATATCATCCAAATAAACAATAACAAATTTTCCTAAAAATTCTTTCAATACCTCATTCATAAGCTGCATAAATGTGCTCAATGCATTGGTCAGCCCAAAATGCATGACTAGCCACTCATACAAGCCCTCCTTGATTTTAAAGGTTGTGTTCCATTCATCTCCTTCTCTAATTCGAATTTGGTGATATCCACTCTTTAAATCTATCTTCATGAAGTACTCAGCTCCACTCAAACAATCCATAATGTCATCCATTCTCAGCAAGGGAAATCTATACTTGATGGTGATCTTGTTGATGGATCTAGAATCTGTACAAATCTACCATTCCCCATCCTTCTTTGGTGCTATTACTACAGGTATTATACATGGACTCAAAATCTCTCTGATCAATCCCTTCTGCAACAACTCTTGCACTTGTCTATTCAACTCTTCACCCTCTGTTGGAGTCATATGATGAGCTTCCTTATTTAGCAAACTAGCTCCAAGAATTAGGTCCATCTGATGACAAATATTTCTTATAGGGGGAAAACCTTCAAGTACATTATTAGAAATAATAGCTTGAAAATCATTCAACAAATTTGAAACCTCTATAGGTACCTCAGTAGTATCTTCTTTATCAACTCTAGGGATCAATGTAAAACACATAAGCTCATGCTTCATAACTTCTAGGAACTTTCTTCCATCAACCAAACAAATTCTTGCATTATTGCATACCTTTTCCTCTGCGTCTTTCAAGGGCTTCAACTTATGATGAAATCCATCCTTTGTCAAAGAATAGGTGTTGGCATGCCCATCATGTATTGCTCATTGATCAAAATGCCACGATCTGCCTAACAACATATGACAAACATCCATAGGCATAATATCACATAATACCTCATCATGGTAATTTCCAATCTTGAACTTTACCAGAAATTGTTCATTTACCAAGGATTTATGGTCCTTCTACAGCCAAGCAATCCGATATGGGTTTGAATTCCTTCTTCTCTCCAACTGCAACTTACTAACCATTTCTTCTAAAACAAGGTTATTGGTACTACCTCCATCAATAATAACATTGCAAACTTTACCTTCACACTTACATCTGGTGTGCAAAAAAATCTTCCTTTGAGTTGGCTCATTCTCCTCATTCAGCAATGCTCTTCTAGTAACAAGAACCTCTCCTCTTTCTTCATCCTCAGAATGTGAAGACTCAACATCTTCATCAACATGTGCAACTCATGCATTACCCTCAGGTCTTCTATTTGTCCTTCCTTGATGTTGAGGACACTCATAGGCTCTATGTCCTTATCCACACTAGAAACAAGTTCCATGGAAGCCTCCTCTGCTTGGTCCTCGTCCAAATCTTCCCCTTCTTCTTTGGTCTCCATTATTCTGATCACGAGGATGGTAGGTGTTATCTCCTTTCTAGTTCTGGCCACTACTGGAGCCTTCACCCTTCTTTTGATCTTCATTTTGACCTCCATATGACTATCTACCGATCTTTCCTCCATGGCCTCCACCTTGTTGTTTGTTCTCAAACCTCTTGTTCAGTCGTTCTTCAACCTTTAGAGAAAATTGATAAGCATTCTCAATGGTGGTCATTCTTACCAGTGCCAATTCTTCCTGTACACTTGGCTTCAACTTGTTAATATAACGAGCAACTTTCTCTTTATTCACCTTAGAATGTCCTATCTAAATTAGGACCTTGTGAAATTCCTTTGTGTATTCTTTCATCGTCCTTGTCCCTTGCCTCAAGCTTTGCATCTTCTTGAGCAACTCTAATTCATAATTGAGTGGAATAAATTGTTTCTTCAATTTTGACACCATTATGTCCCATCTGGAAATATTATCTTTCCCTTGTCTTCCTCTTTCTAATTGGACCTCTTTCCACCATATACTGGCATGACCTTTCAATTTTTTCTTTGCAAACCTCACTCTGTGAGGATCTTCAATCTCCTCAAACTCAAAAAATTCTTCCATGTCATTGATCCAATCAATCAATTCTTCAAGATTTAGATTTCCACTAAAAGTTGAAACCTCCATTTTAGGTCTCTTCCCAATGCTTGAGATCACTCGCAACAATCTTCTTTCTCTAGGATCCATTGGATCCTGCTCTTCCTCTTCTATTTCCTCTTTTGTTTCATCTTCACTATCATCTTTGTCTCGTTGCACATCTCTTCTTCGAACCTCTTGTTGTAAGGTTTCTAATTGCCTTCTAAGGGATTTGATTTCATCTCTTGGTGAATCTCTTCCTCCACAACCTCAACCTCTACCTTTTCCATACTAGGAAATTCTTGGAGGCATCTTGAACTCAACCCACACTCACAAGTCCTGCTGCAACTACCTCACGTTCGGTGCTCTATTATAGGCTTAGGAACTCCTACTTTGATACCACTTGATGAGGGTCACACCGCCCAAAACCCACAAAAATCACAACAATAGATACCGACATAGAAGATGTGAGACAAAAAAATGACTCACTTTCAATTATTTTCAAAAAATGAAATTACAGATTCAAAGCTTGCATGCTATAGCCTCATGGACTTGATTCACTACAACAAAATTCAACTCTAAAAAGAAAAATCTACTATTCAGAGCCACAATCTGCACTATCAGGGCCACCTTCTACAACCCCCACTTAACCCTTTTTATTTTCCCCAATAACCACCCTAGAATGTTCTAGAAAGATCAAATTTTCCCTTTTTGTTTTGGCGTCAAAAGTCCCACCGTTTGATTTTTGGCCTAGGAATTTTTTTTTATGAAATTCACTTTTTAGAGGACCAACTTCACGGGGCCATAACTTTTGATCCGGGTATCTGATTTGCTATTATTTCATATTGTTGGAAAGCTCTCGACGAGCTCTACCATGCAGGAACCACTGTAGGCTGGTTTGGCCACTTTTTAACCTATTTTGGGGCGTCTAAAGTTTTATATCTAAATTTGAAGCTACATAGGAGAAATTTCTCAGGACGAAAACTTTAATTTCTCCCAAACCGTGTAGGGTATTGAGGTGATTCTTTCACAACCGGAAATTTTTTTCAGCTCCACTCCTTGGGATAAATTTTCATGTCCATACGAGCCCATTTAGGCTGTCTTATAAAAATAATACATGCCCGTTTTTCACTATTTTTGATGCTTGACTGTCTTACACCCCTTAAGTGTCATCACAGGACTCAAAACAACTAATGAAAATAAAGAAAACAATTTTTTTGGGTGATCATATATTTTATTTTTCATAAAAAATATAACACACATACCATAGATATTTTATTTAGTAATCATATTAAGCATCAAGATTATGCACATTCTAGAGTATCATAGAAGATGACTAATATATTTTTATTGAAACCTTGTGTTATATCATTTTACATTTGATAGTTAGTCCTAAAGAGATTCTAATGTTATGCCATGTGATTCCTTATTCAAAGGGATTCACTGTATTACAAGTGAGAGATCATGGATAGAGAAATACAAGGTAATATTTTTAGTTTTACATCAATGTGTTAAATTTTTATATGAAGGAAGATTAATTATAATTAAGAGATTTCATTAAAAACTAGTGTGAAATTTGTGTAATTTTATATTGGACACATGTCTAAAGACACCTCAAAATTTACCATATGAGTATAAAGATTATATGTATGTGATTTATACAAATTTCACTTATAAGAGAAACAAAGAGAAAATATGCATCAAAATCAAGTGGCTACTTATGCATCCTCTTATTCTAATACTTATGAAGAAAAAAGGACTAAAGAACCTCAAGTTTCATAGCCTATAGTATCTAAGAATAAAGATCTTGATAAATATGTTCCTTCTAATTATCCTTATAAATAAAAATTTACTTATATATGAAGAAAGAATAAAAGAATAATTATAATATATTTTAGAAAATCATATTTCATGTCAAAGGAACCAATTCTTCATGGTTACAAAATAAAATTGATATTAAGTTCAAAAAATGTAAAACCTATATATGGATTCCACTCCATAGAAATATAGGGCACAAAATAGTGTTTCTATATTTCTACCTATTGCTAATGTTCTAAGTACTAGTTTTGATCAAGAGGAAAGTTACATAACTGAGGAGAGCCATGTAATAGAAGACAAAATAATCTTTCTATATTTCTACCTATTGCTAATGTGCTAATGTTTCTATTTGGGATAAGTATGATCTCTTTGATGGGGATCTTGTTAATGTTGTTGTTTGAGCCTATCATTCTTACATATTATTTATTTATTTTTATACTTATATTAGCATTTACTTTTTATTTTATGTACTTAACCATTTTATGTCATGTTTGTTGTGTTTTCTCCCATTCTAATTTCCTCTTATATGTTATTTTTTATGAGAATATTTCCCTACTTGGGGACAAGTTTCATATAATTTTTATGTATTTCATTTAGCTCTTATGTAATATGCTCATACATTTTAGTTCTTATGTTATTCATATTACATGTTTTTTATGTTTAACTTATATTCTTTGTTATACTTCTTGTCTGTCTCCTAGATGTTCCTATATTCCTTGTATAGATATTATGCTTTCATATGGTCCATATGTATCCCTTTAGATTTCCTATGTTTCTTTCATGCCTTATTTGACTCCTATGTCCTCATGTAGTTCATGTTTAACACTTATGTTGTCATATATCCCTTGCTATCACCATTTCTTACATGACCCTTACTGTTACAATGATTCCTTATGTTTCATGATTATGATGTTTACCTCCTATACTACAATGATCATATTTATCCTTTATAATTAGTTTTCATACTATACATTTTTCATGTCCACATCATATATTGATTACCCACTATTGTTTTCTTTTCATGATCATATGCCCTACATGTTTTTGATCCCTATTATTTGTAGATCCAATAGTCTTATGATTACAATCCTTTACTATGCTCATATCCTAAGATTACATGTCATGATCCTTATCGTCCTCACATCTTCTATTTATTTGTGCTTACATCATCTTTATCTAATATTTATTATTATTCTTATGGTCTCATTTTCCCATATTATGAGAATCTTGTATTTTTTTTCATTTATAAAATCATATATTTCTCATCTCCTTACATGCTTATAATATGATTCTAACTTTACCATGTTCATATTCCTTATCATGATTATATATTTTTCTCCTTTCGTCTAATTCCTTTCATCCTTTATATCAAACCAATTGGAGAGGGCATAATTCTTCATAGGTTGTTGAATAGTGGCAAAGGGAGCAAGTGCAACTAATTTTATTGAGGTCAAGGGATACTTAGAAAAATGTCTAAGCCCACCAATCAAATTTTGAGGCTCTATAATGGGAGGAAACTTTTGCTAAATTATTTTATCATGATTGCGCTAGATGAAATTATTTTCAGAAGATCTAAATTTTCTTACCTTATTTTTAGTATAATCAATCATTTGAGGGAAAGAGCTATCTTGAGCAAAACCCAATGTGATTTGCGATCAATTATAAATTATAGTAAAAAATCTTAGGGGAATCCTTTAAATTTCAAAAATTAGGTCCATGTTCCCAATGAAGAATGAATTCTATTTGAATGAATAAGAGGCTTGGAGATGTTGATGAAGAAACAAAAATTAAGAGGGTGTGTGCAAGAAGTTGAGTCCACTTTTTGGCCAAAAAGTGGAAGTGTTTTCCCTGATTTTCAGTATTTGACACATTTGACCTTAAAATTTGAAGCACTTAGAGATGAAATCTTTAAAAAAGTCACTAATCATAAAATGTAGTGCTCGGAGTCTAGTTTCCAAATATGTAATTTATTTCAATACCCAGATTGTACAAATTGAGTTTTAATAGGCATTTCTAAAAACCACTATTTAAAAGTCTTTTTTTTTACCATACCATGCACGTGTACGACATCCATATTTTGACTTAAATTATCGTATTTTTCTAAATCCTTTTGGGAAAATTTTTGTAATGCCCCATCTTAATAACCTAAGAATGTAGCTTTTGTGTATAAAGGTGTAATAATTTTTTTAATTTTTTTTTAAATTATTAAGTTATTTAATTGCATACATTCATTAAGCTATGCGACGTTACACTACTTTGAGTTTTCCATAAGTGACTTAAGTATTTCGCATTGCACATATTAATTTATAACATAAAGATAAACATTGCATAACATTAAATTTCATTCAAGATAATATAAGGTACAAACATGTTTCATTCATTGCATTTGATAAATATACAATACTCATCCATTTGATGAGGTAGTTCAATAATAATTACAATTACATTACATTGTTCACCTCATAAAAATTTGAGGGATTTTTTTTTTTAAATACAAGATATACAATATACAATGATGAAATACACAAAAGTTTCCAAGTGTGAGCTCTCCATCCATGAAGCTCTCGATGCCATGATCAAAAAACTGGGGACCCAACGGAGTAAGGTGCATGTTCCACCCAACCATGTAGTACCCATAGGTCCACCCCCCATGCTAGGAGATAGTAATAAGGTTACCTAGACCTAATCTACTAACCCTAGACACTGGTACAAAATAAACTATTGGTTACATTGCTTCCAGATTTAGATAATTGAATGTATTACAAGTATAAGGTTAATTGTTATTCTAGGTGGAGTGTCATCACAACGTTGCAAAGGTTACCTTGGTGTTTCTTCCTAGGTTCTGGCCCCCAACCTTGGGTTACCCTAGTAACCTCTTACGAAACCCAGCCCCAATGCAAAACATTGCGGAATCGAATGTCTTTTGAAAAAACAAGACACCGATTTGCCATTCTAGGCCTTCTCATCTTATATTCAAGACTAAAGTAGCTCAAGAGTCATAAGCAAGGAAAAATCATCTTGTTAATAGTTTTGATCTAATTATTGTGTCATTTAATTATCACTGACTTACTAACTATTTGTAAGTTACCCTGACACCACTTTGTGTGTCGGCCCTTACAAATAGCCACTCCCCTAAACATAACAAGGATTTCTAAGTTTTCCTGACTAGGGTTTACAAGGTGTACATATAACTAAAATCAATATAAAAGACCAAACGTGTTATAACGAACATCAAATCATTGTTCATAAAACAGGTGTCAAATCACCACACAAATGCCATGTACACAACCTTAGCTAGGTCAAGAATTTAACTTTTACAATCACAATCCCCGTTGAACAATTGGTCTGGAAGACTTGTACATCTAAAACATTTCCCGTTTGTCCCAATTAAATAACACAATTTAACAGATATCAGGAAAAATAGACACCTACTATTCCGATCTACTAAATCTAGTCAATTAAAAATAAATTGCATACAAACTAATCAACATGATTGATTTACATATTCAATATTCTAATTTATAGTCTTCACAATTAGAAAAATAACTTCAATTTATTAAATGTAATATCACATTTAAATAAATCAAATTTTAACCTTACTAATATTATTTTTCTAATAAATAAATAAATAAATAAATAAAAATAACCATTTAAATATATTTTTTTATTTAAATAATTATTTTATCATATTAAAACATATACATATATTTTATATTTTAAACTAAACATAATACTTAATCATTATAACTAACAAATATATATATATATATAATATATATATATGTAATATTATTTAATATATAATATATTATAAATATATTATATATAGTATATATATTAAACATATATTATAAAATATAAAATCGAATTAAAAACAAGTGTGAATTAAATTTCATAGGATTTGAAATAAGTCATAACCGCCGCGGCTCCTTGCTATGACCTCCCTTATTGGGAGGTCGCAACCCTTCCCAAGGCTGCGCTCAGCAGCCGACGGCTGCTGTGCGCAACCTTGGTGGTTGCGGCTACCAATATGGAGGATGGGGAGGGTTGAAACCCTCCCCCAAAATACTTTTTTTAAAAAACAAATTCCAGATAAATATAAATCATGGAAAAACTTCTTCCGCCTGACGGATTTCGGTCCGAATTTTCATAAAATTCGCCTGTACAATTTAATTACCATCTACAGAGAATATGCTACAGAGTTTTTTCTGAAACTATAATTTTTGAACATAACAAAAACACAGAGAACAATTTTTGTACAAGAAATAGAGGAATTTAAACTAAGCTAATTTCTTTCAGAAGCATACTCTTTCATAAACCCACAAAAATTAAATCTACAAGTAAAATACCTGATTTCCTTTGGTATCTGATGAAGAAAACCTCTATTGCCTGAAGCTTCCAATTTTATTTCCCGAGAACCAATTCCATAACAACCAAAAGCCAGAGATCTTCCACAAATTTGCAACAGAAGTACCAAAAGGCATATACCAAAAATTTTACAGAACACAAAATAATTTTTTCCGTGAATCACAGGATAACCTCTGTGATTTTCCAGATCCAATATTACCTTCGTAACCAATTTCCTCAACAAGAATCATTTAATGCACTGGCACACATGTCGAGAAGTGGTTGCAAAATATTAAACCATTTAACCAAATAAGCTAATTAATTAATTAAATAATAAGTAACTAATTTCTTCAACATTAAAATATTAATTTAAATAACAATAATTTAAAACACAATAAACTAACATTAAAAATTAACCAAATTTACCTTTCAAACAATTAATCCAAACAGAAGATGACAAGACAACTATGACACAAACTAAAACTGACAATGTATAGTGACTGGGTTATAGACTAGACTAGGGTGAACCAAACTACTATCTCTCGATCAACATATCCGTTGAGTCTTGACACGCTTAGACCTAAGTACCCAAATGGAGTTGGTGTCATGTACCTGCAATTTCCTACAACCAAACAAATAACGTGCATATATATATATAAATAAAGCATTAAACAGACACACCGTGCAGAGAAAATCACGGATATCACAGGGCACTCGCAAGTGAGTGATGCGATTCCATTCTCCACACCAATACATGTCACAACAAACTGACAAAATAAATAGTTGTTAGTCTATCATAAACATGTACATAGCAATAAACAACTGAAAGTAAACATCTACGCTATCTCAAAGCATGTCTAAAATCAGTAATCACCAAGCAATATATCATCATGTCATAGAATAAATCCACTGTCGCTCAAAACCAGCGATCAAAATATCCAACAAAATATCGTAGGTCTAACAGTGTAAAAACATAACAGCAAAAAGTGTAAGCATAAACGGAGGGGTACTACAAGTTTTATGACTCACTGAGGCTCGCTCTTGATAATTTTTTGTAATTTTTTATTGAATTTTTTTGTTAATTTTTATTATAAATTTGTTATTTTGAAAAATCATGCATTTAATAATGCATAAGATGACCTAAACTTATCATTTTCTGATTTTTTTTCAAATTGAAAAGAATTGTCCAAGTTTTCCTCGCAAGCAATCCATTTGTCAAAATGTTATGTTGATCAAAAGTTATTAAAATAGTAAAAACTCGATATTTAAAGTTTATGGACCAATTTTATTAGAAATTAATTGAAAATAGAAAAATAATTCAATTGCAAAACAAATTACATATTTAGAATCTGCATTGTTTGATCTAAAATGGGTTTTAATTTTGTCAGAAAATTTTAGAAAAAAGGTCATCAGCCATATGTCCAAAGTTGGTATTTTTTTTGACATTGTTAGGGCCTTCAACTTTTAGGTCAAACCAAGTTGAAGGCTTAGGTTCAGACTTCCAATGCTTTTCTCGAACCAAAAACCTTGGCAAAAACCCGCCCACAATGCAAAACAAAATTCAAATTTAAAAAAATGGGATCCCGATTATAAAATGGGATCCTGTTTATTAATAAACGGGATCTCGTGCTATAATCGGGATCCCGTTCCCATCGAACAACATTCCGACCGTTGTAAAGGTAATGGGATCCCATTTATAAAACAGGATCTCGTTGCCTTTACAATGGCTCTGACATTCAATCTCGGTGAATGGGATCCCGATTATAGAGCAGGATCCCGCTTATTAATAAACAAGATCCCGTTTTGTAATCGGGATCCCGTTTGATAATAAGTGGGATCCCATTTTATAGATGGGATCCCGTTTGTTTTATTTAAAAACAATGTGCACAATTACTGTCAAGTCTGCAACTTTGCAACTTCATATGTACGGCCGAGAGCACTAAAAATGAATTATTTTTCATAAGTTATTGTATTTACAGGTGGTCAATTTGATTTTTGGTTGATTTTATCAAAGGGAGCATCATCTACACCATTTTTGAAGTGAAATTTGCAATATGGATTGATTTTTTTAAAGGAAGCATGAATAAAATAATTTTTAAAGTGGAATTGTGGTAGTTTTCTACTTGTTTTGAGGAACACAAGAGGAAGAATTTTGCCATAATAGGTATTCAACTTCCAATTTGGATTGAATATTTTGAAGTATTTCACTATTAACATTCATTTATGCTTGAGAATTTTATAATTATGGGAGATAAATTTTGTAATAAGAGAAGAAAGACATTGACTCCTCAAGAAGTTGAAGCAAATAGAGAAAAAGAGAGACAAAGACAAAGAGAAAGAAGAATGAGAATAAAATCAATGAACGATGGTGGAGCAACCAATTCAACAACTATTGAAGATGAAAACATTGAAGATACCATAGTTGTAGATGAAGCTAATTTGCAAGGAGTCAATTTGGAGAAGAATATGATTATACAAACAAGTCCTACTATGTCTTCAAATCCCTCTTTGAATGCTATGGAGAATGTTTCAATATACACAAATCCAGGTACGTCTTCAAATCCACATATTAGTGAAATGGTAAATTTGTTTGTAGAAGATTTACAAGATGCTAGATATAATGATGTTGACATTGACTATATTCAAAGAGATGAAACTTTTATAGAATTTGTTGAAAACAAAAAAGAAAAATCTTTTGTTGCAAATGAAAATCAAAATGATCATTTTCTTGAAAATGAAAACAAAACCTATATTTTTGGTGAAAATGAAAATGAAAATGAAAACCGTTTTGTTGATGAAAATGAAAATGAGAACCGTTTTGTTAATGAAAATGAAGATGAAAATGAAAAAATGAAACCGCTTTTGTTGATGAAAATAAAATGAAAAATGAAATGAAAAACTATTTTGTTGATGAAAATGAAGATGAAAAATGTAAAATGTAAATGAAGATGAAGATGAAAATGAAGATGAAAAAATCTAGAATGTGATGTTGAATTTAATGAAAATACTTTTAAAAATTGGAAGTGGTGTTTTCATAATCTTCCTCGATCAAATTTCTTTTGAGGCAAATAAGAACACATGGTCAGAATATACACCCAAATTCTTTTATTGTAAAAAACTTGCATTTCAATGTCAACCAATGATGCAATTAATGAGAATGCAAAAAATGAGGAATTTATAATGAAAAGGCTAGGCTTTTTTGTTAAACCAAAAAGAAAAGATCAATCATTAAAACATGCTATGTCTATTGTTGCTAGTGCCATTCAATCTATTGGAAAAAATAGTCGATCTAAAGATAAAAACACAGCAAGAAGAGCTATAACTACTACTATAGTTAATAAAACAACCTTGAATAAAAGAATGGTACAATATTAGTAAAGCTCTCAA